>CAEGAE010060520.1:0-38374 GCA_903067095.1 Girardinus metallicus
TTTTTTCTTTTCCTTGCTTGTGCATCCACATTGTTTGGAATTTTTCACCCCGCCGCCCTGGGACCTTTTCCCCGGGGATTGTCCCCCCCCCCCCCCCCCCCCCCCCCCCCCCTTTGACTAGCGCTCTCGCATATCCATGATTGCATACTGTTTTGAGCACAAGTTTGAATGTTTAATCGCACCACATTTCAAGGGGAATGATAGAAAGGGTGTGTCAGAACAATCAGATGGAGGAGGAGCGGTCTGCCATTCCAATACACATTCATGGGAGTATCTCAGCGGGACTCCTGCTTTGATCACTATCATCTCCCCCGGGTGAGCGCTCTCACAGTACAACTGCGAAGACGTGGATTTGGCTCGGCACTGCTGGCAGCCAGTGGTTAATCCGTGTGGCTGCATGTGCGGACGTACCCCAACGCTTTGGGAATTCAAGTTCCTATCCTGGAGTTTACGTTTCCCCGTCTTCTCCCAGCCTTGCTAGCCTCCGTTGTTTGGCTGTTTATTTGTAACCAGGACGCATCAGTAGCAGCAGGCTGCGGGGGATGTTTAAAGTGGGGAGGGGGCTAGCGGTCGCACCGCCGGCGCTTCAGGCTGAATATTAAGCTGACATTGTTTTGACTGGGTTTAACACAGATGTAGATGGTAGTCTGTAATCTTCAGGTTGAAGGAGAGTTGAACAGAGGAGGCGAAGGCTTCGGGATAATACGAGGTCAGAGAAAAGACAAAGTTCAAAGCGGAAAAAATGGTTTCAGAGCTCTTCAAAGAAAAACTATTTGAAAGACGGCGTAATAAGGAAATTGGGATAATACTGTGGTTAAAGAACTTCAAAATGCTGACAGCAATTTTATTTGTGTATTTTATTAGGACTTGATGTGAAAGACCAATAAGGGTAAGGTGGAGGAAAAATTATATGCTTCTTGAAAATAAAAGTATGGAATGGTCTCCTCAGTAGCTATGATTCCATTGACCGTATTGTTACAAAATAAAATTTTCATAATGGAAACGAGGCAATTTCGAAAAAAAAAAAAATCAGTTTTTTTAACAAAAAGTTTTGGCGCCAAGGTGAAGTGGTTTTTTGACCGTATCAAAATGTTTGTATTTCGCAATATTAAAAAGATTCGCTTAGTTCATGAAAGCATCTGTAATTCAAAACAGAAAATAATAAAAATGTTCTCTCTCTTATTGTTCTGACGCTTAGCAAACAAAGGTTATTTTGGTGAGAACAATTTTTTTCCCAGTTTGTGATTACCTAATGATAAACTGAACTATTTTGTTGAATGTTCTCAACGACGTGCCACGTTTACACGCCCTTCGTCTTCAAATACCAGCTGCTTTTTCGTGTGTTTCCTCCACACCCCTCCACTTACATTTCAAGGATTATGCAGCCGTCAGTTTTCTCCGAGACAACAGCGACACACACACACACACCCCAACACACAGACCGTCTCATCTCATTTCTGCAGCTCCTCCAATAAGCCTCTCCGTCCGGTGGGGGAGGCTCAGGCGACATGAGGTCACATCTGACTTTATTAAAAGCGGGGTGTCTATTAATCTGCAGTCCGAATCATGGCGAAGAAGAGCAGGGTGATGAAGAATAATGGGTGATGGGAGAGAGAGAAGTATAATGAGGAGGAGGAGGGGAAATAGACAGGAGGAAAAAAACACTGAGTGCTGAAGAAGAGAGGAGGAACAAAACGTAAAAAAGAATTTCCCATTTGGCTTTTTCTTCTGCTGTTACTGCATATTTAACCTTGTGTTAATTGTTACCTATATTGATATTTAGCTTATTTTACTACTGGAAGTAATAGAAGTACTAGTGTTAACACACTGGTATACTAATACCAGCGCTTTAACGCAATTCTTTCAGTTTTGACGTCACAAAACCAAAAGATTTGTGAAAAGAAGGTAGATTTATGTTGTTTTTTATTATCTCTGAAAATACAAGATTGAGTATAACTTTAACAAAAATCCCAATCATAATGATGGAAACTACATAAAATTTACAAAAATCTGGAATCCAAACATAAAATGCCTAATTTGTACAGTCAGGACTTGGTTATATGCTGTCAACTCTAAGAAAATACAAGATTGTGCGACTCTCACTTCACTGAGTCAACGTGAAACTCCTTTGAATTCCAAGCTGATGTTGCGCGTTCCCGTACAATGACCCGGCCTGGATGTTCGTTTTGATCGATGACGCCGTTCCTCCGGAGTTTCCTAACTCTGCCAATGAATTAACGCAGAACCCGACGCTTTCTCCACAATCTAAGCAGAATAAGAGCTCTCCTTATTTCAACTTCTCCAGCTAACCTCCGTTTCCTCACCTTGGTAATTAAATCGACTCAATTGCGCTAATTCTCTAGAAATGACTGGTTTGATATTTTTGCTCGATGCCGTCTTGTATGCGAAGCAACTGGAGGGAGATGGATTCAGCAGCTTCTGTGGGTAAAGAAACATGTGTGGGAGGGGGATAGTTAATGGTTTCTAACCATCATCAATATGCGGAATGTGGAGACGTTTCACACGGATTAGACCGAGACACGGTTTGTTGAATTGCTGCGATTTTAAGACATTTCTGGCTAAAAACAGTCATTGTTTTTAGAGACGCTGTAGACTAGCCCAAGTAAATTACAACACAATAAAATCTCACTCTTAAAAAATGTTAAAGTCCCTCTCCTCTCCCAGCATTTATTTTGAATAGTTATTCAAAGAGAAAAAAGTTTCTATAATAAGATTTTAACCCTTTTCCGATTTGAAGTACAGCTCAAAATACGTAGAAATGTTGAATACTTTCACTCGTTTTAGGAAGTGAAACTCATTGATTCGTTATAAATGGAGTGAAATATTTCAATACCTTATATATTGTTTATTTTGATAACAGCTTACTGTTAATGAAAAAAAAGCGATGCATTCATGCAGTAATTTATGCAAAAGGAGCCCAGCCCAGCTATTGAGTTCATTGATATGAGCATACTTTTCAGAAGCCTGAGTTTTCTAACTTTCCGAGAGAAACGGAAAAAATCTAAACCTTCACAATATTCAAAATTTTTGAGATGCACTTGAATTCATCTCAGTAATTCAAGATGCGTAGCTACCAAGAGAAATACACTGTCACACTTTGCTGCGAAATAGTTTCTTTACAGGTAAGAAGTGGAAATAGAAAGAGATTAATAAAATGTTCAGTCTGACCTGTGAAGGTTCGCATCTGCTTTTAAAGAGGCAGTATTAGGTAAAATAAGGACACAGATTTTTTTAGCTTTACGTCATGTTATTCCCTCATTAATTTTCTGGAGCGTTGCTTTGATTCTTTCATGCATGTTTGAGAAGTTCTTGAATCTCTATGGCAACCATTCAGCTGTTCAAAACACCTGGGTGGACCTAGCCCCGCCATCGAGGACGAAGCTCCTCCTCTGAGCTGCAGCTCACAAGCTTCCGAGTTTCCGCCAATCCCCCACTTCACTCCTCCAGACCAGCTACTTCTGAGATCAACGCTGGTAAAAACGTTAAGTTAAAAGAGGAGCCATGTTGTGATGACTTTCTGAAGGCGGAGTTTCAAAAAGAGCAGAAGTGTTTAAAGAGACAGAGGCCCATTTTCAGGGTATCCTGTTTGATATATATGGCAGCAAGAGAAGGTAACATAGTTATTTGATTGTATTATGTAATGATACTATGTTCCTAGGTAATAAATAATACTCCACTTTTAAGGGTATTTTCTGATAGTCTGGTAGGCTCTGTTCAGTTGGGGACCAAAATTGCAACATTTGTTCAATTTTCAGCCGAAGTGGTTCGTTTTCACACTGCACTGTGTCAAACTCAACAAGACACTGAAACTGAACTTCCTTTTTCCCCAAATGGAAACAAAAATGGAGTAGTGTCGCGATTTTAGTGCTTTTAGGATTTCTCTTGTCTTTGGTAAAAGACAAGGAGCCATTGTTCCCCTCTTTTGCTAAGTTAGTATGTTTGCTTACGTTACATTTACCCAGAATGCCCTGGGCTATAGTTCACTTCCTGCGTTTGGAGCGGTTTCTAGTTCGCTTGGTGTTCGCATTTGAACCAAGACCGAGACTTTTAGGCGGATCAGAGTTAAATTTTATTTAGTCCGCATCAGAGTTCGATTGCACTTTAATGCCTTCTCAAACACAGCGGACTTTCCAGACAAACTGACTGGAGTTGGATTAAACCGCAGGCATTTCCTCCAGGAGTCAAAATTGCCCACAAAGTCTATAGATGGTAGCTTTCCTATAGAAATGTGAACACTGCAATATTAGAGCCAAAGCTAAAACAGAGCAGAACAACATTAGTTTCCCTCCTGTCATTACTTTACAGATAATAAGCAGAGGATTTTCCTAATTCAAAGCATAAAATAGAATATTTAATTTTGCCTGCGGATGTTTTAACATCAGAACCTAACTGTCTTAATTTAAATATATATATCACCAAATTTATGAGCTGAATAATTTCAGTTTTAATGTTTGTTTGAGGTCAGAAAGGGGGGAATAAAAAAAAAAAAAAAAGAACTCTGCAATGCGTTCCATCAACCTTGTTGAAACCAGCAGCAGACGGCTGGAGTCAAGCTGTCAGCTGCCATGATGAATAAGGGCTGGGAGGCCAATCTGCCATAATGACTGTTTGATGATGAGCCTATTTAATTATCATTAAGCTGATCACACATCACCGTCCCCTTTATGGATCCCCATGGACAGGTTTGGAGGAGGACTTGCTGAGTGGATTGGATTGAGGGGAGACAAATTTGGGGAAAAAATTCAGAGGGCGACTAAATGAACACACACCCGTTATGTGAGCATGAGTGTGACGTGTATTATTTTGAACCCGTTTTCTTTTAAGGTGGAATGACAGTACCACAAATGACGAGTCATTTTTGTCAAAAACAAGAATTTGGCAAAGAGTTTAGTTTTCCTTCATCCAAACGGGTCAGAATTATACATACAGCCTTGAATATACATAAAAACTCATGATTTACTTATGTGTGTGGGTGGGGGGGGTGTGGGTGTGTTTGTGTGATCTCTAAACAGAAAAATAAACTTCCTTGAAATAATTATTGCCTTCACAGCGTCAATAAACGAAAATGCGTAATATATTCAGCCATCAGCACCACACCAATATGATAAATGAACAGCGCACTGTTACCCCTAGCAACCGCAAATTATTTGGTAGTATTTACAGTGACATGAGGCGAAAATACAAACGTTAGCATTAGCAACATTAGGCTAACGGGCAGCTGGTGGTCAACAAGATTGCTGAACAATCACCACTTCTTAGTGGCTAGCTTCAGAAACAACACAAGATTTTTCTCAGCAGGTAAATAAACTTTAAACACTTTATTTGATGAACGCACAATTTTGAAACTTGAGTCACATTTAAATAGGTCCAGGCGGAAATCAGACATCCACCCACACAGATCCCAGAACAACTCCTGTTGTTGGTTGTCTGAATTTTTAAGCGTAGTTTAAGCGTAGTTGTCCATAGCTCTGCTTGGCTTCCATAGTTTTTTTTAAAGAAGGTTCAGTTACACCAAAACCTTGACATCAGCCGGTTTTGTCTATTGCCACTTCCTGTTTGTCGTTTTCGTGTTTTCCAGCAGTAGTAACATCCTGCTGTTGATCATGTGACTTGTGCGAGGCGAAAAAAAAAATTTTTCACTGCAATTCCTCAAAATACATCTTTTTTGATATAGCCCAAAACCCAACTCATCCCAGTGGAAGAACTTTTACACCAAAAATATGAGTTATTTCAAAATTGCCACGTTTCCATTGAGTAAATTTCAGTGTGAATGGAAATTCAGCCAGTGAAGATGGCCGACTAGCTCCAAAGTCACCATGCTTTCAGAAAGAATAGGGTAAATAAACACACAGAAACTGAGCAACGACAAGGGAAAAATCGTGGAGGAGGACATCTCGAAACTCATTGGAGAGCGTAGAAACGAAAAGATATAAAAGACAAGTAAACAAGGACATCAGAGGAGGAGTGGTGACAGGAATCCAGAAGAAAGAAACAGAAGACGGGAGTTTCCAAAAAAAGGTTTGTGGCATACGAGGGAGACAGAGAGACAGAAAAGTCAGCTTTAAAAAAAACACTGAAGATCAAAAAAAAAAACCATAAGAAGGGGGAGGGAAGGCATGAGTAAAACAAGATAACGACTAAGAAGGGGAGATGGTGTCTGTGGAGGGAGCGTCGGGAGAAACGAGTCTGATTGTAACAATTAGACTGATTAAACGAGGGGCACCGTGCAACTGTTCACCCTCGTCCCTCACCTAATTTACCGCGCTCTGCTTGGCTTCCCAACATGCCTGGGAGGGTAAACAAAGGAGACTCCCACCAGCAAAACCCACTCCTACAACACACACACAATCTGTATATGATTCCCCTCACTGGTGAAGGATTCCTCTTAACCATGTGGCTGGCAGCTGAGGGGGTATTTTTCTGGGTTTTACCAGAGAGAGCCGGTGTCAGTGTCTAGCTAATAACCATAGCAATGGGAACGCAAGAAGATGCTACTCTCTCAGAGCAGCTGCTGTGACTGCACTGTCAGAATGTGGAGAAGAAACATGCCGGACAAGGATTGGCTATTGCCAAGGGTAACCTGGAGCGTCGTTATTGAATCTGACATTAGAAAAACCAAGCAAACAAAAACAAACAAGCCCCAGCAGGACCAGTGTTGTGACAATTTACCGTTATGGGGTGCTGCTTGTAAAGTTCCATAGTCCAAAATTAACAGACATATTTTGGTTTATTTGGCCTGGCAGAAAAAATGTGGGTGTTCATTTTTGAAAAAGTCCTGTTTTCATATTAGCTAATCGAGCTACGTTAGCTAACCATGTTATTCATGCATTTATAAATGTTAGAGTTCCAAACTAAATGTATAATTTTCAAACTAAATATTTATTTTCTAAACTAAACATTTAGCTTGCTAAATAGCTAACAAGCTAAATTATTATTATTATTATTAGGGTTAGGGTTAACCCTAATAAAAGGTGAAATAGATTTTTTTTTTTTTTTTTTGCTTTGTGTTGCGAAGGTCAGGCTGCTGTATCGCACATCATATATTCCTTTACTTTTAAATACATTCATCAGTTTTTGCTATTGCATTTGCTGTCGATCTTAAGGTTTTATTTAAACCCGTTGCTGAAGGTCCTTCTTGGGACGGGTGTCGCGAGTTAGCTGTGGTGACAAACACTGCGACGCAGGCATTAGCTTGTTTTGTTCTACGTTTACTATGTCTGTCTCTTTTTTTTAAAATAAACAGTAAAGTATTTTAGTTGTAGCTCAAAAGCCAAAGATTATTGGGCCACCGGTATCTGAAGATTTATACAAAGTCGGTTTTATCTTCTGTGGTCCAACTAACAACTAGAATGCTAACATTTAGGTTGACATGTTGCTGCAGACCCCTCCACTGGATGTACTGGTTTCCACTATTGATTCCCAGTAATCTCCTGACGACTGTTTGACACAGTACAAAGGAGGCTGCACACTGTCAGCCCACGCCTGGATGTGCTACACCGCACACACGGCTATCCGTCTTCTCGCGACGGCAGCCAAGCAAGAAACTTTTTTTTTGGAGTTGTTTGTTAGGGTATTAAAAGGTTGAACCAAAACGAAATACAGTGAGTTGTAGGTTCATGCGGTTGATGATTGTTGGCTCAGAGAGTTCTGTGATGGATTACGGGAGTGCGTGGTCCGCTGTCACAAGATGTCAGATTGTTGCCATTGGCTGTTCCATGAAAAGCAATAGATTATGCAGTTCAGTTCTCTCTGTTTTTATGTGGCTGTAAACTGGAGCACAACATTCTAAGTAATGTTCAAACTATATAAAACTGTATAAAAGATTATACAGCGATGTTACAAAGTTATAGGTCTTGGCTGGAGTCTTCCTCTCCGCTCTGACTTGTTGAACCATAAGTCAAGTTTTCAGAGTGAAACCGTTTTATCTACTGTTCATGGCTCTGCATTTGTTCACGTTTTGCCACTTTCCATTCAGAAACCTCAGCGTCTTCTATTTGTGTTTTATGTGAGTCAAAACTGCATAAATGTGAAATTAAAGGAAACTTATCCATGGCTTTCTACTTTTTTCAAAAATTTATTTTCAAACAAAAAAAAAGACAAGCATTTGTTTTCAGCTGTCTTAAACAACACCCTGTTTAACTGTCATTCAATGCAATTACGGCAGCATATATAGAGAATTAAATTTCGCTAGTAAACATCAATTTTAAGCCTTCCCACAGTTCCTCAGTTGGATTTGGGCTGGATTTTGCACCATTTTCATTCATGCATTTGTGCTGACATCCCCATGTTGTTTTATACTGATATAATCTTTTGAGCTGTTGAACATGTGACCCATAGGGCATCTGGAAGCTCCACAATTCTCCTGAAATCCTGCTATTCAACAAAAAGAAGCTTATATATCATCACCACGTTGTCTGGGCTTCCTCAAATTGCTTGGTAGTGTCAGTGTTTGACAAAACTTATAACTTTGAAAATCACAAATGATCTAAAACCCCTCTTACTCTGATAATTATAGCATATAGAACACAAAAAAAATATTCTCTGTAATCAGTGCTGGGCAACGCTTGCAAAAAATTAGCTGTGCTAGCCCTAAAGCACTAATCATAAACATTTGTTCCACTAACTCTAAAGCACTATGCCAACTGAGTGTTTAGCAGAAGCTAATGCTAAAGTGCTAAATTCAACCAAATTGATGCACTCACCACATGTCACAAAGAGAACATGAGGGTCTCAAAACAAATCATAAATATTCATTTTTACATGTATTTCTGTAATTAACACAGCTGGTTGCTTGTGCGTTTGTTGTATAGTTGGCATTTTGTCATCCAAGTTTCTTTAAGAAAAAATGATTTTGTGAGAAATGGAAAAGGAACTAAATAAACTAGTTCAAAATAAGAGCATGGGTATTAAAGTCTTGAAGTTGAAGAATTCTAATGTCGATAACCAAAACCTTAACAAAGACGTTGAACTTCACTTAACAGCCAAGAAAATTTCCACTTCAGAAATTGTTTGGAAAAGTTAATTTGGGGAAAGCTAGCAGTGCTAAGTTAGCAAAAATGCTATTAGCACATTAGTGGAATATGCCCACCACTGCTTGTCATCCTAAATGACCTAAAACCAAAGAAATTCAGTCTAATTTCACATCAATACTGTAAAAACAATAAAGTTGGTTTATCTTTAAAACATGGTTTTCAACCGTATATCATGTAGCCAGACTAGGCTTTCTATAGAGAAACACAATAAATTCACCAAACTTTTTATTAATTGTCGTCTTCTGTACATCATAACATTTTATTCAGCTCAAGCTAACAACTTGTATGAACATTAGCAATACGATTTATTTTGTTCTTTTAGATTAATATTTAAAATTATGCAGTTTTGCACAAAAACTGCATAATATATTTAAATTTTTATTGTCTACTTTGTCTATTTTTAATCTGCTAGATTTTTTATTTGTTTTTTTTTTGCTATCTTCCTGTTGTATGTTGTTTTTAATTTTCTTGTACAAGCACTTTGAATTGTCTTTGGCTGAAAGGTGCTATATAAATAAAGTTGCCTTGCCCAAAAAAAGCACAGTGAGCAAAAAATACAGCGAAAAGTAATTCAAGAGAATCTCTGAAAGTTATTGTGTTTGACGAATGTAGCTCAGCTCGATTAGCTAACGGTTAGCTTTCAAACACCTCCTGATTGAAATGTAGATGGTTCCTGTTGCTCTTCATGTTCTGGTAGCACAGTTTCACATACGTGACTTGGTGAGTTATTCAAGTAAAAAAACTTTAGCTCGCAAAATCCCAAAGCCACTCCGAGTAGTGCTGTTATGTAAGGCCAACCGTAAATTAGCCTTACGGTTAGCCAGTTCTGTCCATCATTCTGGAAATGTGTGAATCCAGTTTCATCATTTTCTCTCCTTGCCCGTGTGTATAATCTGCTGTGCTGCTCTTTAAATTGTAATATTCAAATGTTCCAGACATAGCTATGTTTCTCCACGCTGCTCGTTTCATCCCGTTTTAGTCTTTGCCACTTTCGGAGCGCTAATTGCCGCTAAAACATCTGTTCTTCGGCTAAGGTCGTTCTCATTAGACGCAACAATCTGATTCCAGCGTGCTCCCGGGGTCTGCCCTACGTCAGCACATAATTCCACCTTCTTCGTATCGAACCGACTCCGCCGAGGAGCTCCGGTATAATTCATCTGCACTGCAGTCGGAGCCAGCCGAAGACAAACAGCCAAACTAAATACTACCTCTCTGACTCCATCATGCTGCTCCTCGTCCTCCTCCTCCTCGTCTGAGTGAATCACAGCAGAGGACCGCAGCGCAGTGTGGACTGTGGGGGGTTTTTTGTCTGCCGTTGGAGGAGAGCTGAAGAAAGTGAAGTGTTTTTATTGAAAGCCTGCCAGAGAACAGTTTGAGCACACATACAGGGATTGTATGTGGAAGCGTATTTTGTCCGCAGATGTTCCAGCTTTGGGCTCACGCTTCTGTTTAAAAAAAAAAAAAAAAAAAAAAGTGGAGTTTAGTGCTTCAACTTGGATTATGGTTAACTTTAACCATCTTCCTAGAGGAATGGAGCTCCTTATATAAAGTTTTAATGTTCTGTAAAAACTTTAAGGAAAGGCTTAAGGATTATTAATGAGAATATATGTTTCGCTTCCCAGTTTTACTTCATGTTTATGAAACTGAATCACTACGACGGAGTCTGAGGGCCATGTTAAGACAAAATTAACTAATAAAGTTATATAGCAAAATAAAGTATAATAAAGTATAGCATTACAAAATTATAGTGGAAATAATACAAGAATAAAGTCATAATAATACGAAAATTGTCATAGTATTTTAATATTACGAGAATAGTTATAATATTAAAAGAGTAAAGTCATATTACAAGAATGAAGTCGTATGAGGGGAAAAATGTCTAAGCAATTTGAGAATTTATTTTTCAAATTTTCCAAGAATAAGGTAGAATAATTCAGCTATGAAGCTGTATTTTGAGAATAAAGTTGTAATATTATAATGCTAAAGCCAACATATTATGAAAATATGCTCATAACATGACTCTATTCTAATAATTTTGCAACTTCATTCACATATTATTTCAACTTTATTCTTGTAATTTAGTTTTTGTCGTTTTCCTTAGCCTGTCCCTAATACTCTGCTGTAGAATTAATTACTAACTATCATGACTTGGGAAATAAAAGAATCTCCTCCCTGGTCCATACTTTTCTGAGAACAGGTGGAAAACTTTTTACAATTTCCCACAGACCTCTTCCTCCTCCTCGTCTTACATTCCGACCCGTAAATTGATGAGTGAATGTTATTTAAAAAAAATAAAATTAAAAGTGATCGGTTCCAACTGGAAAGCTCGTATTTGGGTCTCCCGTTTGCGCCTGAAGCAGCCGCCGCTCTATCAGCAGTCAGTGTGAAGATGAATTTCTTTCTGGTGGCGGAGGCAGACTGCTGGATTCGAGTCAACAAGACAGGAGTGCAGCTCACTGACAGTCATATTAGTCATCCTGAACCATGCTGTAATAAGGGGCTCTATTTTTAGCCTCATCATGGGGGGGATACCAGGCTGAAATATCTTATTATTATGCCTTCATGCTCGCAGCATATGTTCTCAGAGGTGTCAGCCTGTGTGTGGGAGATGTTGCGCTGTCTGGTTTGTTCATTAGAGCAAAAGTTTTCGAAACGCTTGGCCAGTTTTAGCCTGGTTTCAGTGACCTGCAAGATGTGTAGCCAGTTTTTTTTTGTTTTTTTTTATGTCGCGTTTTGTCGTTAAAAAAAAACAAAAAAGGTGAATAAATTTGAGTTAATGTTTCGCTTTTTTTAGTTGCACTGATCAGCCAACACTTGAAACTACAACCACATTCAACCAGGGGTTCTCACTAACTGTGCTTAAGTAGCAACAGCGTGCAAATCTTTGTCTGTGCTCGGCTTGTGTCAAAAAAAAAAACACAAATCGGGTGCTTCCATTATATATGAAATGAAATTAAAATCATACATGACTAAGCTTGTTCACACAATAAGTTGTTAAAAATAATTTCAGTGATGGGTGTAAACCTTACATGAAATATATTGTAGCTCAGCCATGGTGAGCTATAGTAATTATCTATTAGCTCATCTATTAGCTATCAGAGGAGACGTCAGCGTTTTATTGTGGCGTTGGAGCTACAGGCCCCGCCTACTTGGGAGTGGCTACGTAGGCAGCGGTTTAGAGAAATATTCCGCAGTTTTGCATAAGAGCGATGGATCCAACACTCTGGAATGACACACGACTTTTTGTGAACTGTGTGATGCTGTGAGAGCTACTTAAACAATACACGGACAAAAAACACAATTAAATGATTTAAAACTTAGTTATAACAATCACTAGTTAGTTACCACTTACCATTTTTTTTTTTTTTTTTTGGTTTCTTAACTTAAACTCACTTCTCGTCAACTTCCACATATCGGAGTCAGGCGGCCAATGAAATCCTCCGTATCGGTTCAAATCAATTATCTCCAGCACACGTGCGCCCTGCACCACTGTTGTGACGTGATCGAGGAGATGGATTTTTGTTCCCACGCATGCAGCATGAAACCTCAGCAGCAATTAAGATCATTATCCACCCTTGTGTTTTTTGTTTTAAGCCCATTTCAGTTACTTTCTGCTAACTTGCAGTTTGAAGTCGGGTTGAGTTGACACGAGGGAGACGTTTGGGTTTCTCTTTAACCACCAGAAAAAAAAAAAAAAAAAACACAATGCGAGTAAAAATAAATAAATAATGCACCGTTTTCCTGAACTGTTAATTATTTAATCTCAAAAGCAGCCAATAATATGGATACAGTAATTAACATGGCGAAAGAGGGGGGAGGTGGGGGTAGAGCAACAGCAGCTATAGCTAAGCTATTGTTGAAGATGTTGACGTTATTTTGGAGATTGGCGTCCTCCGGAGAACCTTTGTGTAGCCGCACAATGCCATTATAATCTGTTTAGGAAACGCTTGCATTTGTGTGGGACAAAAGTAGAACAGAAACTTTTTCTTTTCTTTTTTGCTTTCAGTGCTAGTTTATAGTAAACACAAATAAATAGAAAAAAAAAAAAACAAAAGTGTTCAAAAGTAATAAAGCAATAGTGTATAAACATAGCAATTTTCCTTTATGGGCAAATAAATAGAAGTAATGTAATACAAATAGGATAAATATTTAAACATCAAACTGCAGTTAACCACACCGTTGCTAAGCTACGCTTATTACTACGGTTTTTTGTGTTCTGTGCTCCAAAACAATCTGTCTTCTTCCGAAGTCTTTTGCTGTCCCTTTCTGGTACGTTAGCAGAAGTTGCTCTGAAGCGCTTTTGAAATAAACTCTGCAATTTAGATAAATTTCTTCTTTTTTTTTTTTCCGTGTTTGAACGACCACACACTTATGGACGTGTCTCTTTGAACCTCCTGCTCTTCCGCTATTCAAGACTTGACATCTGTGATGTGGCAAAACTTACATTCAAGCTTCAAAAAGTGCGTGTTGACCATGCACCCAAAGTGAATCATACATTGGTCATGTAATCAGTGGTTTCTGCTTCCACTGTTTCACCAACAAATGAGGAACCGATATGAATGTGACTAAGGAATCTGAAGTTCAAGAAACCACTGAAGACCCTCATTTCAGTTCGTCAAAAAAAAAAAAATGTTCTTGGGGTGGGAAAAATAAATTCAGGTATGTATTTTGTGCAGGACAATAACAACCCAGTTGAGATTACATTGGGCATTATGTTTAGTCTCCAAATGTACTTGTGTTGTCATCATTGCACGACATTCCAATCTTCTCCACTCACACGAAAAAACCTGACTTCGACAATGCACCTGGACGCGCTGATATTTGTGCTGTATGCTAATCTTTCACCCTATTTGACATATACATTAGACCATTTAAATGCTGATTAAATATATTTTGCTGGCGAGGCATTTTGTATATGCGAATTTCACTAGATTTATCATAATGTAACATTACTTCCACCACTGGATGGCAGCAGGGTCTGTATTGTGCTTCCAGAATGATTATTGTAATGTGTGGAATTTGTACCAGCAGGTTTTACTCCTATAGATATGCCACCTTAGTTGTATGGAGGTTTGAGGCAAATTCACAACAATCATCTCCAGAGGTTTGTTACCCACCTCAGCATCTTGGGCTCAAAGTTCAATGCCATGTCTATGACCAAATAATTAGCAGCTGACTTCATCAGAAAACAAGGCAAGGCCTGCTTAGCATTCAGCATGCCGAGGTACTCGACTCAACCGCGGTGCGGACAAAGTTTTCACATTGCAAACCAGGAGAGACGTTTTTGGGCCACGACATTTTTTGTGTAGTTTTTTAGTAATGTAATTGACTAAATCACAGATATGTAGAAGGTATCTTGGTGTAGAGGTGTACAACAGTGACAGGGGTATTTATATAAAAAAAAATAGGTGCCGACATATAGAAACCTAGAACTGGAGCTACTGTTCTTTCCTAAACCTATTTTTGCTAGGAAGTACAGCTAGTATGCAAAACAAACAAAGAAAAAAAACTGTAAATTATTGTTGAAATGATTATCAGCCAATTATCAGCAGTGACTGATAATTGGCCAGCATTCATCAGTCACTGCTAATGTCACTGTGACCTACCCTACTTGTATTTACATATCAAATGTACCAATAAATGCATCATAATATTATTAACCTCTCACCGATGCTGATATGTGACAGCAAGTCTGTTTCTGTCTCAGTTACAGTAAATAAGCCCTTTTGCGCACTGACGTTTCCTTGGCTAAATAACTCAGCTACTTTGTGCCTGTAAAACGCTTTTTTTCAGAAGTCACTGCTGAAAACTTCCTAAGTTGGCGCTTCAAACTGGGAAGAGTTACCACATGAAGTACATACCCTCCAACGATAGTGTTTGTGTCTGTGTTTCCGTCCGGGTGTTTGTGTGTCCAACAGCAGCAGCAGCAGCAGCGTTATGTATGCCAGTCAGAGTGATGCTCGCTGTCACTGGTGATAAGTGGTAATTGAATTTTGCCAGGCGGAGCTGACAGGGCAGGGCAGACACACTGCTGTGTGTGCGTGCGTGGGCGTGTGTGTGTGTGTGTGTGTGTGGGATGAGACGGTCTTGGCAGGGTATAGGGCTTTTACTTGTGTCTGTCAGGGGGTCACCATGGAGATCAATCTAGTGTAATATTAAACAGACGTTTCGTTCTTTGTCTCAGCAGCCTCAATTTCACTTCCTGTTTGACTCCATTGTTTTTGTTCAGTTAACTGTAACAATCATACATAGGGGTCATTAATTAACTCTTTGATATTAGTAGTTTAACTCTCACTGACTTTTAGCCTTCATATTAACTAAGGATTTGTCTGAAACTGCTTCCAAGCTCATTTTAATTAACATTTTTACTGAGTGCCAGTGTTTTTTCATTGAGTCTTGTGATAGCTGGGGGATGAGTTTCACATTAGTTTGAATTTTCTTTACAGAATTGCTTTAAATGAAAAAGTATGATTCTGTTAAAGATCCTTTCACAAGCATCTCACTCTGTTTTAAACCTTGACTAGGCCGACTTTATGTTTTTTATTAGATTTGAAAAATTACTTGCTTTGTTTTTTGCAATTACTCAATTAAACTTTGATGTTAAAATTTGTTTGATCAAAAACATTTAAGTGCGACAACGACACAAGAACGGAAGAAGTGTGTAAGGCACAATGTAGCGTCATTCACACAGATATTCTTTACACAAATATCAAAGGAGAAACATAAAACCCCCAAACACTTGCAAAAACCCTTCATAAACACATTTCAAATTTTGATCTAATCTTAAATCTTTTGCTTAAGTCACTCATTAGTGAAACTCTTTGATCAAAACCTTCAGTAAACAACGATGTTTTCCAGCACTGGTAGAAATGAACCAACAGTCTCTGCTTGCCTCTGCTGATAAAACTACTGAAAATACAAGTTTTCACTGGAAACCATTTATTCTGGTCTTTTGTTTTTACACAAATGTTGAAATTAAGATACGATTACAGACCTACACCATAGTCTCTTGACTCCTCATTGCCCAATTGAGTCTGTTGCGGACTGGCCTCCACCTGCAAGTTACATTATTGAGGCCAAACGCGACGGTTTCAGTCTTTTCTGCATTGAAAGTTCTGGGGAAATTCTTCACCAAAATAAAACAACATCAATGACTTTTAGCCCAAAGTGTGATTTGTTCCGTCTTTTACCGTAATTTGATAGACGCGTACAGCTTGATTATCACTCAGGCTGCATCAGTTGGTGCCAAGTAAACTAGACTTCTACGTTTTGGCGCCCTAAATCACTGCTGATGTTTAATATTGATACAGTCTTGTGGTGCGGTACTTTCGCAGATGAGTTTGCGAGGTGTTTTTCAGGAGCGAGTGACCTCGGAGCGACTCGGCGCTTTTACACGAGACGGCAAGAAGGTCGAAAGCCGGGCAGGCTGACACTTATTGAAAATGTCATTGAATATTTATGTGATAGACGAAGTGAGAAAACACACTAACTGCCCTCCAACAACCACTGCGGAGGCTCACGACTTGCCCCAAGTTGAGCAAGTCAAAAAAGAGGCACGGAATATCTTTTTTTTTTTTTTCTTTTCTTTAGGCGTCACATACAGCAGGCTAATACAAACTTAATGCTTATATATCATTCGCACAAGGGCCAATGGACAGGGGATGATCAAATCACAGCAGAAAAAGATTAATTCTATAAGTCAATGCCTAGCGAGTAATTAAGCGAACATGTTCCTGAATATTTGGAACGCATTCCTACCCTTTTGTTTGTGACCAATGTCCTTCTACAGAAACGAGGAACTAAACACCGTTCAATGACTTGATTGGCTGAAAGGTAGCGAGCAGTAAAGCCGTCAGAGCAGATCAAACGTAGCGGCTTAACTGGACTGTAAACGTTGTGAATTTGTGTTCGGCACAAGCTGTACCTTCCCTGCTTGTTTTTTTTTTTTTTTTACCATTGTTTTATTTTTGCAGTGATTAGGATTTTATCCAGACATTTGGCGATGATTTACCACATGTACTGAGTGATGATTCAAGCCGGGGTTTGTTTTTCTCTCTGTGCGTTGAGTATAAATAGTCTGTATTTCCTGCTTTAGGGAAGTGGAAGTGACTTTTTCTTTTGGCTTTAAGTAGCCATGTTGCAGTTGTTGGGTCATAACTGTGACGTCCCAGAGAGGCACCTTGATCTCTGCTTCTCATCAAAATCTGACAGACAAGAGAAAATGTCATTTGAATTGAGGGTCGTGCAGAATGATGGTCTCGTGTCTGGAATTTGGCTATATAATTACACAGCTTGTTGTTGTTTACTACAGTTGCAATGGTTAATCATTTTGTTATGGTTTTCAGTTCGGTTCATTGTTCTTTTTTTCTATTTGTCTGACTTCCAGAGACAGGAGAGGCAACAGAACCATCGTTTGCTGTCAACAACATGTCGTGTGGTCTTGAAGTAGTTTGGTATTCTTCATTTTAGTTTGACATTGAGGTTAAAGCTCGTGTTTTTTTGTGTGCAGTAAACTAGAGAAAGACTTAAACATTATTTGACAAATTTGAATCACAACTCACTTTAAATTTGGGCAAAAAAGAATGTGTTTTTCTTGCTACCATAAAGCTTCTGCGTAATTTGCAGGTGTTCAACAAATGAAGACTGTAGTGAGTCAAAAAGTTTTAATTTTGACTTAAAACATTTCACTGACTTTGATTTATACAAATAAAGTTAGCCAGTTAAAGGCAACTATCATCAGCATATATTGTAACATAAGATCAACTCTTAATAGTTTGCTGTCTTTAAAGTAAACACAAAAAGTTGTTTTGGACTAAAGCTGGCTTTTATACAGTAAAATAGAAAAAGATTTTAAAATGAATTATTTGACAAATTAGAATCACAGTTCACTTTAAATTCCTGTTCAGACCTTGATTAGTCATTCTCTGTCAAGTATGGACAAAAAGAAAGTGCTTATGATGATGATTGTATTGACTTATTAAGCTTAAAATTTGACTTAAAACCTTTAACTGGCTTTGACTTGTACACAACTCTGAAATTAATTCGAACACCCTGACCTAAAGTTGACCAGTTAAAGGCAAATATCATCAGCATATATTGTTACATAAGATCAACTTTTAATAGTTGGATTTCTTTAAACTAAACTCAAAAGGCCTTTTTTTTCTTTTTGAAGTTAAATATGGTGTTTTGTATAAATTAAAATCACAGTTCAGACATTGTGTAGTAGTTCCAAAACATTCATTCAAACAGACTGACCTAAATATCATCAGCATATATTGTAACGTCAGATTGCTTTCTTTGAACTAAACACAAAACGCCTTTTTTTTTTTCTTCTTTTTTTTGGTTTTTGATTGTCAGTTCTTAACAGATGAAAAGCAAGATGAACAATTGGTTTTGTTTTGTTTTTTTTTCCACCTAAGAGTTCGGCATTCACAGAAATGCCCCCTGTGGCTTTTTATGACACGTCCTCCTCCTGAGCGACGCCGGACAAAGGCTCCTGGCTTCCCCCTCCCCTGTTCAAAAGAGCTCCACATGATTTTCAGGGGTGGAGATGACATTTCTGATGCCTCTGGCTGTGCTGCTGCTGATGAACTGGATATCTGAACTTCACCTTCTGGCATGAAAAAAAAAAAAAGGCAACCAGAAAAACGGTGTCAAAAATATTATTAGCGAAACACAAAAAATGGCACTGATAGCTGCGGTTCTAAAATTCTACTATTTTTCTCAATTAAACATAACAGTCGTGTATTAAAACGTAAACGGTCAATTCCATCTTGTCCTCCTAGATTTGTTTAGGGCCGTTGTGACCGTTCTCATTTTCACCAAGACTTGTGGAAGCTGATTTATTAAGACTGAGTACTTGGCTGCATAATTAACTGTGTGGAAAGCGTCCAGTTGGTGGCACCAGTCCAGCTATTGCATTTACATCATTCACCACTTTTTTCTAATTGTCTGCAGCAGCAGGCGTTTTGACATTGCTGCTAAAGAGTGAGGATCTGTTACCGGCTGATTGTTTTTGGGGTTTTTTGTAATGTCATTTCAGGTCAAACGTTCACTGGCCCTGGAGGTTTGTCAATTTCTTGAAAGAGCCACAAATGGAGTTTTGTATAAATTTGCGGAGGTCCATGTCGTGTTAAAGTCTCACAGGAGATTTATTTTTTTCCCTTCAAATTACTACACATCATAAATGTTTTAATAGAACTTTACTACATGATTGCAGGTGGATAGTGTTGTTCTACAGTCTACTGTGCTCTGGACCAAATTTATTTTATTTATTTATTTATTTATTTTTTTTTTTTAGCAACTTTTGCCTGAATTCAGTATATGGATAACTAATCTTCGGTATATTTCGTAAAATCAAAGTTTTGTTTAGACTTAGATGTACTTAAAGTTTCATTGTCCGCACATTCACTTAGATTAAATAAAGTATTTCTAATATTTAAATGACCCTGGAGAGCATAATTCAACACCAGATGATGTGTCAGACTTAAGGCTTTGAGTCAGCCAGAGCAGACTCTAACACTGCATTACAGGTGACGTACCATGGCAAACTCCGTTTCTTTTCCTGTCATACAAAGAAGAGACGCTTAAAATGCAGCAAAGAAAAGTACATGAAAAAGAAGAAAAATCAATAAAGCACCAAGTCAGAAACACCATTTCCAAGATTTCGTGTAACAGGTAGTTAGCCTTTCCCAAAATCCGTCCTGGGTCATTAGAGAGGGTCTAACATTACTCACTCCAACGACTGATGAGTAGCAGCGACCAGCGTTTTTGTCCTTCTTTGTTGTCTGTCTTTTTCTCTCTCCTGTGAAGGTGACACACCATGTAATCAAAATTAATAAGCAGATTTCTGTTTCCTTTCCTCTGCGGGTAAAAATGGTAGTGAAAGAGGCCGTGTCCCACCCTTAACGTTTCACTCAACGCATCCGAATCGAGTTTCCAATGAATTAGAAAACATTTGCTTTTCACACAACCTTGGGAGAAAAAAAACAAACCTGTTTTACATTGACTTGACCTCATGTGCTTCGATAGCCCACACATCTGCTGCTGTGAGTTCCAGAAAATGAGGCTTTTTAAATGTTTAATGTGGAGAAAAAAAACAGCATCCAAAGTTCTTAAACATAGACGAAGCATTTTCTCTTTTGTTTTTTGCTTGGTAAAAACATACGTTTCAGATCATCAAAAAAAAAAAAATCAATTGAAGAATGTATCAAGGGAAAAAAAATCATTTTTTTTATTTTTTATCTTTATTGTTTCCCACGGAAGTATCATTTACATGACCTGAGGCCTCCGCGTCACAAAAAGTAGACCATTACATTATAACAGTCGAAACAAAAATGCAACTTCACTTCCCTGAGAAAGATTATAAAGCAAGGAGTAAAAGAGAGTGTGAAAGAAGAAACAAAAGAAAAGACAAAATTAAGTTAGGAATGTATAAAGCAAGAATACACCAACGAAAAACATTGGTGTATAAAATAATTATGAAGTATGGCTATCATAGGAGAGTGGATTATCGAGGAGATTTCATCAAGTTTGGTCTCTAAAAATGAAATCGGATCTTTTACGTTTTTCATAGTCTACCCAAATCTGCCACCACTGACAGAATTGTTCAGTCTTTTGATTGAGAGGCTGTTATTTTTTCCATTTTATACACTGTGACAACCATTTTCTTGTAATGTTTTTCTTGCTTGCTGTTAATAAAATAGTCACCAGATATTTGTTTCTTTTTGAAGCTTCTTGAGGAATTATGCCAAAATTCTTAAGCTTGACCTCCAACGGAATGTTCAGCTTGAAAACATCTTGTAAGGCACTATTTATCTCTTTCCAGTAATCTTTTATAATTGCCAGTCCCAGAAGACACGATAATGATTTCCATTTTGATTTCTACATTTCCTCCAACATGCAGGATTTCCATCACAGTGGCATTTCTGAGCAGGTGTGATGAAGAATCTTACCAGATTTTTCCATCCAAATTCTTGCCAGTGTAAAGATTTATCATATGTCCATTGGTATGTCCACAGTATTGCCCATTCCTCCTCTGTTGTTGTTAAATTGCCCCCTCTTTCCCGTCTTGCTCTGACATGTAGGGTTGAATTGTTTTTGAGATCTATACAGTTTTTATAGATAAGTGAAATAATTTTCCCTTTAATTTTTGATTTACAGACATTAATAAAAAATTCCCATTATGTTTATATTCTTGTCAGTAATTGGCTTAATTTTTAAGTTGACAACATTTCTTATTTGTAATATATAATAAAATATCTATAAAATTCCTGTTTGTCCAGAGAATATTTTCTCCTGAGTGTTTCGAAATCACCTAAGATTTTGTTGTGCACAGAGCAGTGATTCTTTTGCATGAACAGTCCTAACACGTGGCGTCCAGTTTGTTTGGTGTGAAGCCTGAGTCATATGCAGTCCGTTTTATGACTGCCAGGTCGTTCTCTAGTGCAATTTTTTTTTTTTTTTTTTTACAATGGTTTTCCACACTGTAAGGCTTGTTTTCATCCGCCGGTGATCTATATTATTTATGAAACTTTGTAGAATTGCATCGGCCAGAGTTGCCTGTACAGGAATGGGTGTAGCCTTTGTTTCGATAGTTTTCCATTGAGCATTATGTTTTGGGTTGCACCAGTATACCAGTGTTCTCGCTTGTGCTGCTAAATAATAATCTCAAAGGGAAGGCAGACCCCACCCTTCCATTTTCTTTTCCAGTTGTAAGACCTTATATCCAATCCTAGGTCTTTTACCCTGCCAAATATATCTTGATAATAGTTTGTCCCATTCATTAAAAACTTTTTGATTTATTTCAGCTGGTAAAGTTTGAAATAAATATAACAGTCTGGGCAGTATGTTCATCCTAATCGAGTCAATTCTTGAGCTACAACTTAGAAAAGGAGTGAGATTCCATCTTGTGATATCCTTTTTAATTCCTTTTTGCATGGAAACATAATTAATATCGAATAGTTTTTCGAGGTCCTTTGGTATAGTAATGCCTAGATATTTAAAATGCTCAGCGTGCCAAGCTAAGGGATACCTGTTCCGGATTTCCTGCGGTGGAGTATAATTATAAGACAGTAACTGAGCTTTGTTAATATTAATTTTGTACCCTGATAATTGACCAAATTCTCTGAATAATTGCAGCAAAACTGAAAGAGAGGAGGTCGGCTGTTCTACATAAATTAATATATCATCTGCATAACAAGCCAATTTATGTTCTATCCCTTTAACAATTATTCCTTTAATATCCTTATTTTGTCTTATCGATTGGGCTAGTGGTTCTAAATACAATGCAAAAAGTAACGGTGACCACCCACACCCTCGTCTTGACCCTCTTTCTAAAGTAATTCTGTCTGATAAATGTCCATTAACTCTAAACTTTTGTATTGTTTTTATTATTGTGTTATGGAGTCCAAATTTATGTAAAACCCTGAAGAGAAAATTCCAGTCAACTGAATCGAATGCTTTTTCCGCATCTATACTGATAACAATGCCTTTCAGTTTACTCTGTTGTATGTGATCTATAACATGTAGTGTCCTTCTTTACTGTCTGTGTTTGACGTTGTCGTATGAAACCAGTTTGATCGTTATGTATTTGGGAAGGGAGAAATTCTTCCAATCGTCTGGCCGTTATAGAAGTAAAAAGTCAATAATCAATATTTAAAACAGATATCGGTCGGTATGATCCGCAATCCAGTTTATCTTTGCCTTCTTTATGTATTACTGAGATTATTGCCTCCGTCCAGCTCGAAGCAGCCCTGTGCCATCAGTACACTACCACCACAGTGTTGGACTGTTAGGATGGTGTTTTTGTTTTTGTTTCTTTTCTGGAACGCTGTATAAGATATAATGGATGCACTTGTTTCACAAAGTCGCTGTTTACTTTCTCATTTCTCCACAGTAAGCCTAATTCTTAAGATGTTTTCTGATATTTTCTGACAAATGTCAGTTTGGACGTCCGTGTTGGTTTTGGTCAGCAGTGATTTTTGTCCTTGGAGCGATGCTGAAGATGCTACGTTTGGACACTCACTTTGTGGTTGTTCAATCATGCAATGCAAAAACCATAAAATCTTACCAAGTAATTTTGGCCTAGTTTCTAGTGCAAATATCTTCATTCACTTGAAATAATACAAAGCTAGCTTACAGGTAACTTTTCAGCAAGATGTACTAGCATGTTTTAAGTCAGTGATTCCTTTATATTGATGAAAAATTACTAGTTCCACTGGCAGATTATTTACCTTAAAACAAGACATTTTTTCCATGTTACGAGTGAAATAATCTGCCAATGGAACTGGTAATTTTCCACCAATATTAAGGAAATATTGACTTACAACAAACGCTTGTATTTTTGCTACAAAGCTACTTTCAAGCTAGTTTAATCTTATTTCAAGAGTACTAAAATATTTGCTCTAGAAACAAGAAATATCTTGGTCAAATTTTATGTTTTTGCAGTGTGAACATTGACCTTAAATGTGACAAGCGAGGCCTGTGGTGCGTTTTGGTTTTTATGACCTGTTGATGAGCTCTTTGAGTATTTTGGTTAGATCAGCCACTCCGACTGAGTGTCAACATGGTTCTGTTTTTTTAATATATTGATAGTGGCTCTCACTGTGGTTCACTGGTCTCCCAAAGCATTAGAAATTACTTTTATTTTGATCTGGCCCTGATATTTTGCGTTTCGAGGTCTTTTAGCCGACGTCATGTTGTCAGACTGGATTTGTTTAAGTGCTTTCTTGATTCTATAGATCTGCGAGTAAACAGATCAGTTATCAGGCTTGTTTCCTGGTGAACCAACATGACTTCCTCATTAGGGTGCAGCTTTTTTCCCTGTAGAGACCAAATCAATTAAAATTGGCTTTTTTTGTGATAAAACTAACGGTTTGATCAACTGAAGGATACAAGACTGCTGGGGAAAATAAAAAATTCTGAAAGATAGTGAATGCTTTTTTTCACGGCGCTGTAGCTTTAGCCGTCTAATCAGCTGCAAGTTTTGAACCGACCCTTCTGAAATAGCTGTTACGCACCATTTAAATCAAAATGAACGAAGACCTATCATTTAAATCCTTTGCAGAAGAAGACATGTAGTGTAGATCCTTGTATTACTTTATTACCATGCAACTTTCTCCCGGTCACAATTGAGCTGCCGAGGAGATCAATGCTCCTGTGTGTGAGTGTGTGGGCAGCTGACACCCGAGTGTCAGCCTCCCGTGGAAGATGATGATCTTTAAATGTAGAGCTCTGTGGTGAAGCTTAACCTGCCCTTTATACCTCTCTCTCACACACCCATACACACGCCCCCACACACAGACTAAACTCCCCCAAACATAGGTTTTTTTTTCACTTTATGTAATTAAGTCTAGAGTAATTGCTCAGCGGTTCCTCTCTCGCAGTCTCCTCTTCACTTTTTATTTGACAGACAAATGTAATTAAAAAAAAAGAGAGAAAGACAGCCGGAGAGAGAGGGAATGCTTTCCTGAGGTTTGATCGTTGTCTCCGTCCTCCACAATGGAGAACTCAGACCTGCCGTCTATCATCGACAGGATGGAGAGAGACATGTGGGGCGAGCAATGGAGATGGAGAGATCCATCACCGAGAGCAGGAGAGTGAAAGATAAAGACATTAAACGGCTAAGGGGGACGGAACGTTACGCAGTTGGGGCGGGGGGGAATCCAAAGAAGTGAAGTATGAATAGAATTAGATTTTATTTGTAAGCTAAGACTCAGCAGAAAAACCAAGAGAGAGTGTTGAAGTGACAATGGGGAAGAGATATGTTCATTCAAAAGAAGTGACTTTAAAGGAATACAGTCCCTGCTTTGTTAGGTAAACCTAGTTAAATGGTTGTTGGCACAAATATGGAATCATCCAATCACATGGCAGCAACTCCATACATTTATTATGACAGTGATGGGCACAGTTAGCAAAAAAGATAGTTGTGCTAACCCTAAAGCACTATGCGTAAACATAGGTTTGGCTAACGCTAAAGCACTACATCAACACGGTATTAAGCTAATGCGCTAAATACAACAACCCTCGAGCACCAATTTAGCTTTACATTATAAGATACATGTTTTATAATGCCCTTAGTTATTATATTTACATATTGTTCTTTATTGTTCGTGTTTTGCTTTGTTTCTGTATGTTTTTTGTTTGAAACAAACTTATTGGAAAAGAAAAGAGAGCGAAAATGATGAGAGGAAATGGAACTGCTTCTTAAACAGTCTTCAGCCACTTCAAAATAAGAGCAGAATAAAATAACTACTTGAGCAGTAGTTCACCAAAACAGTCAATTAGCCCTTCGTTATCTGTCAAGACAAACTTATTTAAGGGAAGCTAAGTGTGCTAAGCATTTCCAAAGTTAGCAAAAGCCATAAAGGAAATTAGCTTTGCTGTTAGCACATTAGCGGAAATGTCCCTGCCCCTGCATTTAGGTATATAGACATGATGAAGTTAAAGCTAACCAACAGACAGGAGAAAAAAAAAATTAAGTGACTTTGAATGTGGAATAGTTGTTGGTTCCAGATAAGCTAGCCTGCATTTATTTCACATCTTCAAACAGCGTGTAAATATGCTCCCAACCTCTTACCAGGTTAGATATATGTTACATTAACTCTAAGAACAGAGAGGATTAGCATATCTAGTAAGTTATCTAAGGAAATTTAAGTGAACTAAATGTTTTCAAAATGAGCAAAAGCGCTAAAGCACTATGGGGAAAACTAGGTTTACTATTAGCAGGTAAACAGATTAGTGAAATGTACCCATCTTTGTTTTTAGCAATCTAGAGTGTATAGCTACATATAAATAGACACATATATGGACATTATGTAAATATACTTCCAACTTGTTGCTGCCTGTTAGAAATAATATGCGTTATATAAACTCCAGTAGCGCAGAGAGGATCCAAGACCTTGTCAATCATAATCTGAGCCCTTTAAAAAGGCATCAGATGGAAGGTGCAGCAGGCAGATAACAGGGTTGGATCTGGGACAGGCAGCCTGTCTTCTCTGTCACTCTTGAGTGTTAACACGCATACAGTCTGTTCTCGATTTTATTCCCACGAGTTCAATTTAAAGAAACTAACATATGTTTAACTGGCATGCGAAAAGCTCTAACTTTCTAACTCCCAGCGCAAATATACTTTAAAAGCAGAATTTTGCAGCACTAAGAAAAAAGTACAATCCAAGATTATGGAGAGAAAAAAAAGCCGATATATTCATGAAAGCTAAATATACTTAAAAGTTTGAAATAGTTCTCGATTTTGCGGCTTTTTATTGAAAAGTTTGCCAAAGTGAACCTCTTAGTGTTTTGACATGAGTTCCAGCCAAGATTTCTGCATCTGCTGGTCACCTCTCGCGGTCATAGGAAATACTTCAGATGTATAATGCATGAGGATGCATCTTGGTAATGGACTTGTGTTGTTGCAAAGGTGCATTATAACAGAAAGAATTACCAGTACCTGGTGGCAGTTGCAGTCAGGACATCCCTTGATTAAAGATGCAGGACTTTCACACCTCAGCGTCACACGGGTGTAACTGTGAGGTGAGAAGAAAATACAGAGGAGGTGGAGTGCAGGGTGAGACCAGACATGTGCAAATACAACACAGTATGTCTGAGGTTCTTGATGTCGTTATATAACAGCGAGTTCTGAGAGTGAGACCTAGTGGTGCGTTCCTGCTCTTTAGACGGGAGTAGGCTGATTGAAAACATATTGGGCATGCCCTGAGCAGTGCAACACTGCTGTCTTTCACAGACGGGACGAGCAGGGATTTCAAAGACGTGATTCTTTTAGTCCCATTAACGGCTCACACCCGAGCGCTTTCCAATGCAGGGACAGGAAGTTTTCAGGCCGCTTTTATCTGTCAAACACAATAGCACCACTGTGCTGCAGGGAAGCAAGAGTTACTACTCACAGGACGTCCTTATGACGGAGAAACGTCAGTCCTTTTCCAGTCCCCCAGTACCGGAGCTTTCTGTGAATCTTTACTGTCATCTCTGTGAGCTCAGTTTAGGTGGACGGCTTGAAGGAGAACTTAAAGTTTAACAAGAGTGCCACTTGTTGGCAAATTACACAACTGCGTGAAGGAGACCATAGGTGTGAGGTTCTGACAACATCTACTATGTCTTCTGTATCATCCAATGACTAGGCCTTTTTATTGGCCTGAACCACAGGTGTGTTGTTGGGAAACGAGTTACGTTTTCTTATGTCTATTTTCAACAGAATGACTTGTTAGGAAGATTTCAGAAGTGGAATACAGCAATCAAAGATGTACCTTGTCTTTTTTTGTGTTACTTTCTTAATGAAGATTAAGAATCACACTTCCATTCTTACAGGGACTCACACCAGCACTTTTTAGTCCACTTTAATCGAACTCTAGTCTTTGTCTTGAAAGTCCGGTTCATTTTGGGATGTTGAATGCACAAACTGATGCAGATAAAAGAAAGCGTACTCTTTTCCACCTACAAACCTAGACCTTGGTTCCATCGAAGTGAACTCTGGTGCGGTTCGAATGCATATGTGAACACAAGGCGGACCAGATACTTCTCCCAAAGCAGGAAGTGGACTATAATGCAGCTTTCTCTGGGTAAATGCAACCAAACCAAACATGGGAATCTAGTGTGAAAGTCTAGCGCTACCAGCAGAAATGGCTTGTGGAGTTTTACCAAAGACAAAAGAGAGATCCTACATCCGCTGAAATCTGACGCCCAGCAGTCTCAGAACTGACTCTTTTCAGTGTGATGTGCCTGGAAAGCCTCCAGGGGGAGTCATCCAATTGGCGTCTCGATCATCATCCTTTAGAGTAGCAGTTCCACTTCAGGCTCCCCACGATTGATAAATCTACGCGTTTTATCTCTAATGCTGATTCCAGTCTCCATATACAGAAAAGTCATTTCAGCTCCTCGTGTACAGGGTGTCTTCTTTTCAGTCGTAATCCATTTCTCACCACCATAGATCAGAGTTGGAATGTAGCTGGATCTGTAAATCGAGAGCTTCGCTTATTGACTCAGCTCTTTCTTCTCCTTTACAGCCAGAACCCTCATCCATTTATCCATTGTCCTCTTTTGTCCTACCATCTTTCTTAAACAAGACCCAAAGATTCATGAACTCCACTTGAGGCAGTAACTGACTTGCAAAAATGATGAAGCCATTAATTTCCAGGAGAAAGATTCATTTCTTAGCTGTTAGATCAGGATCTCTGTGATCTCAGCTTTGCTATAGATGTGTATATATATCTTTTTGTCATCTCTTCAGCAATGGGAAGACTGCGGCTCAATGGGGAGAGCATAGTCGTCTTGCAAACAGGAGGTCGTGGATTTGATTCCAGCCACGTATCAATATTTGCCTCTGAGCAAGGCTCTAACGCCCAATTTGCCTGTACCAATCTGAACATGAGTGTAGGAGGTTTTGAGTGTTACTGGAGGACTATGGCTCTAGTGTAAAGTGTCTTAATTGGCCTGTCTGACAAAAAAGTACTTTTTAAATACAGCTGATTTACCTTAACCAACTCAGTCATTTTAGGCAGCTGAAAGGGGTGAAATTCCAAAACGTTAGCAAAGACTTCTTTCTCTAGAGCCTCGCCTAGATCACCATTTGCAGGTTTCATTGAGCCTGAGTCGAACTTCACGAAGTGTGCTAACGCTGCGTTATGCTATGCTTTACATATTCCTGGTTCATCAGTTGTGTTTCTGTTAACCATAAAATTTACGCAAATTGGAATCCCGAAAATAAATTCACTAAATGGAGACAGGCTGATTTCGACAAAAATTCACGTTTTTTCAATCAGTTTTTGTGATGAGATGGCTTCTCGGTCGTATTGAGATAGCTGTATTTTGCAAAACTGCAATTGGAACAACTTCTCCACATCACATAAGTCACATGATCAACAGCCAGATGTTACTACTGACAAAATCGACAAAGAAGGCGACAGGAAGTGGTAGGAGGATGACGTGTTTTTTCTACGTTAGCAGAATATCGACAAAGATCTGCGCACAACCAGATTCAGAGGTGTGGTTGTTTTCAGGGTTTTATGCGTCAAATTTATGCCCTGTTCATATGCCCGATGGTCTGATCTGTGTGTCTGTGTGTGCACTGATGGAGTAGGATGCTTGTGTTTGAGGATGTCCATCTGTCAGAGGTTAAACTGAGTGATGTCCTTTAAACAGGGACATGCTGACAGAGGCAGGTTGAGCTGATGGATGTTTCTGCCTTTCAGGGACTTAAAGCAAAAACCACAGTGAGACCTCTATCAGGAAGACTGGTGTGCGCAATGAGGATAGTACTGTAAAAAAAGATGCAGCACTGTCCTAAAACATACCATCTCTGGCACTTGTGCTCGCTAATTTGTAAATTTTTAAACCACTAATAAATTTTGATAATTTATTAGTGGTTTAAAAACTGAAGATTTAAAATTTGCAGAAATATTTGTTTTGCCTGCAACAGTGTGATTTGTTTATTAGGAAAAAATAGTTTTAAAAGTCTGGATAGTTGTAAAATAACAATTTTATTTTTCAGCGAACAGGTTGTGTCAAACAAGAGCTTCATTTTTAATGTTGATCCAATTTGTCAAATACTAGGGTAAAAATAATTAAAAAAAAGATTATATTTAAATCTCATTAGTTCATGCATGTTAAACCTGGAAATGACCTCACACCAGTTGCAAGTTAGAAAACCTGTGGGACTTGTTAAAGATTTTTGCTCAAGGTCCAGACCAACAAAGATTAGCAACAAAAGCTGACAACAGTGTTTTTTTTTTGTCGTTTTATGCATGCTATGTGTGTGACTTATCTAATGAAGTGCAAGTGAAGTGAGGAAATAAAACTTCAGTGTAAGCAGTCTTCACCCACTTCAAAATAAGAGCATGAATATGAACATCTAATTACTTGAAAAATTCTTAAGAGTAAATAACCAAAACTTCAATGCAAATGTTGAACTTTATTCAGCTAAATTTAACAACTAAATTAGCACTTTAGAATTTATCTGGAAAAATTAATTTATTGGAAGCTAAATGCGCTGAATGTTTTCAAAGTTAGCAAAAGCGCTTTTATTTCTGCAAATAAAAGCACAGAAGTGAATCTGTTGAAGGGAAGCATGACCCGCATTTATTAGCCGACTAGTTAAAAATACATGAGATAAACTTGTCTCCGAGGATTATTTAACGATATTCATTTTGTTTAAAATTATTTATACCCTTCTCAAAACTCACTGAAGAATCTTTTTATTTGTCACAATTTATCTCGTATCATGAGCTTCAAGTCATTGAGTTCGGAAGGCTTCCAACAGATTATTCTCGCAGATTATCACGAAGGCTAGCTAATTTTAGTTTCACCCACCAGGCGCACGAGTAATTTTGGCCTTAACTGTACCAGTAACTCCTTCAATCTTCCTAATTCACCCGGACTTCTCATTTTTGTTGGGTTTCTTAAGAGTGGGCTTTAAAATAAACCACACACACACACACACATTTGTGTGGCTATCTTTGTGGGTACTTTTCATTGACTTCTATTCATTTCTACAGCCTAAACCTTACACTTATCATAACCTTAAACATTACATACCTAACCCTAGGGCGGCTGTAAAAGAATATTTGAGTAATTGAGTAGTCTATACAATATTTTTATGATTAATGAAGGAATCGGATCTCTCTCTCTTTCTCTCAGCGCCATTCCTACTGTTCGCTCCAAAACCGTGACGACGCGGTTCCGACACCAGAAACTCCAACCATTGCACCGCAAAAATTCAACAATCCTTATTTGTCCTTAAAATACTGCACAATACACCACCATCCTGCTAGCACTTCACAACAACTCGCAGGCAGAAGTAAGAGCGCTGCTGGCCACAAATAACGATCCGAGCGGGACATGGTGCGCTACGTAATAAAACATAATTTAACAAAGCTTCGAGGCAGATACATTTTCCTCGAGGAATTTTAATAATCGAGGTACTCGAATCATTCGAGGAATCATTTCAGCTCTAGTCAATTCATACCTTAGTCCTAAATCTAACCCCTGACCCAAAAACAGCGTTTCCCCTTGTGGGGACACCCCACAAAGAGCAGTGGGTCCTCACAACTTGGTATGTTTCAAGAAAAATGGTCCACACAAAGTATTACAAACACATGCACACACACGCACACATGCACACACACCCCGACACAGAGCACTTAAGCATTCCAGCCAGAAAGATGCGAGGCGTTCTTCACACGCTGCCTAATTGCAGTCATGATGAGAATACCAAAAAGAATTTGCGCTCTCTTAGTCGCTGCGTGTGTCTCTACGCATATAAATTTATTTAATTTCTCTAATATAATATAGAACCAGCACGCGGCTGCAGATTTACAGTTAAGTGCATTGCAAGTGTGAAGCTTATTTAATGTTGGACCTTTTATCTTAACGGAGAGCAGAAAAGAAGAAGAAGAAGAAGAAGGGAAAAAAACATTTTAAAAGTATTAAATAAACACAAACAACATTAGTTTTGATGAATCTGTATGCTTTATGATTAAAAGGGATGGAAATGCTGGGCAAACTGCAAATTCATATTTGGCAAAGTGCTTTTTTATGTTTAAAGATTGCAGTAGAAGGCTGCCGTTAGTTACTTTGCTTATAAATGAATATTAGGAAGAAAATAACATTAAAGGATTCCTGGAGACCCATTTCAGTTATTTTTGTTTTCTGAACAAAGCTCCCATTTTTAACAATGATGCCAAGTTTCAGATTCCAGTAATCCAAGTATTTTAGTTGTTTGGTAAAAATCACAAAGCATACTGATAATTAAATCTCATAGTCGCTCAACTTAAAAAACCAGAGGGATAAAGTTCCGAGACAAGAAAAAAGGTTTCCCTTGTTTTCAATATCAATACAATATCAAAATTCACCATGTATAACATAACTTGCCTATCTGTCACTATGTGCAATATGACTTACATTACTGTTTATTTATTTCTTAGTTATTTATTTTAATTTATGTGTACCATCACCTATCTGCTTACCTAACATATACACCTGTAATTTACTTAGGTTTCATTGTTTAGTTTTAGTATTACTTTATTGGTTCTGTCCTGTCCTATGTACTGCTGTAACAATGCAAATTCACCCACTGCAGGATTAATAAAGGATTATCTTATTTTATCTTATCTTAATTCCAAAGACCCTCTTAATAATTGATTTCAACAGTTTCACTAATTCAAACAATCAACTTTAGGCAATAACTCATAGATAGGTGACCATTAAATGTAGCAGTTGATTTATTAATATCTTCAAAATCAGAAGTTTGTATACACGTCCTCAGTATTTGGTAGGATTGCCTTTGACTGTATATTAAATGTTTTAGGTTTCCTTCCTCAATGTTCTCACAGTAGTTAGCTGAAGTTGTGGCCCGTTCCTCTTTACAGAACTGACAGAACTAAGTCAGGTTTGTAGTCCGCCTCGTTTCCAGATGCCTTTTCAGATCTGCCCACAAGATCTATCCAGGACTAAGTGTTCTTTAGTCATAATGCCATTTGTTTTATGTAGTGCACCAGTTCCTCCTGGCGCTGCCTCCCCCATAGTCACTGTTGGAATTGTTTTCCCAGGCTTATAAGCATCCCTGTTTTTCTTCCAATTGTAACAATGATCATCGTGCCCAAACAGTCCCACTTTGGTTTCAGCAGACCACAGGACATGTCTCTGAAAATGAGGGTCCGTGTTTGCGAACTGCAATTTGGTGTTTTGCTCATTCTTTTGGGGTAGAGGCTTGTTCCTTGCCGAACAGCCTTTTAACTAATGTTGGTGCAAGACGCGTCTCTCTGTGGATAATGATACTGTCTCACCAGTTTCACCAGCATCTTCACAAGGTCTTTGGCTAGTGAAAATGCCAAAGACCTTGGTGTCTACCTGCACATTTAAGACACAGAACTTGTCTCCCTCCTGTGTGGTACGAGGGTTGGACATCGCATCTGTACTTGCGTATAATTGTTTGAACAGAATGTGGTGCCTTCAAGCATCGGTAAAAAGTTGCCATGGGTGATTCAGACTTGTGCAGCTGCGCAATTCTCTTCCTGATATCTTGGCTGATTTCTACAGACTTTCCCATTGGGTCAAACAAGAAGGCAGAGTGTTCCAGGTTTGGTCTTAACTCAGAAGTTTCCAAAGCCATGTTTATCTAATTCTTACTGAAGATAAAAGTTTTTACTGAACTTTGCTAAAAGATGTTACATGTTCACACATGTAGCCTTAATGACATTTAATCAAAAATGTGACAAAACAACAACCAGATGACATGACATTTCCCTTCCCAGGTTCCTATCCCTTAAATTTGTCCGCGGTTCTTACTTATTTGCAGTCAGGCAGCTGTGGTTCAGTTTGGAGTTCAGAAGTCTTGCGACTGGATGCCTCTTTTTTGTACCGCACGCCGATAGTATCTTGCACATCAATTGTTCACTCTGATCTACTTGTTGGTGTCTGAATGTGAGTGCTGCTGGGTTAATGAGGCTTGTAGTGTAAAGGCATATTGAGTTCCATCCACGTACAACAATCATATTCACTGATTTAAAACCTTTCAAATTGTTTTATGTTAACATACTTCCTTTACTGCTTTGCATTATTTCATCTGACACCGACAGCAAACACACATTGAATTAAATATACGGATGTTGTGTTGCGGATGGAAAGTCTGGATCATAATTTACACCAACAAAACCTCGTTGGTCAGCGTCCCGCTGCTCTTATGCGGCGCATGGATGGTCCTGGCTCATTAATTCCTATTGATTTCTGCTATTGGTAGCTTTAAATGGCTCATAACTGTGATTGGTGGTTTGGCAGGTCCTGGTCTGGCCCGTGTTTAGTGCTTTCACTTTGTGAGCTATAAAACTCTAAATAGATAATCAATGCAAGGTCGTCCGCCTCTGAAGTTGATTTAACAAAAGAAAAAAAAATAGTTTTTGTGGTTTATAAAATGGCTGAGTAAATGTAAACGTGAAGTTGCACTATTCATTTGTGTGGGAGACAATATGCACAACTCTGCTCCAGAATATGTAAAGAAACATCAACTTTTAGAATGTTTTATATTCACTGTAAAATAATTGCTTCATTCATTTAGCATAAATGTTGCCTCATGCTGACGGCCGGGAGTTCTGTGGTGGAAAATGTAATTATCAGATAAGATATTGTAAATTTATTACCAGATAGTCCAGTTTTTCTTTACAGTCCTTGTCACAGCCGCCTAACTTCCAAAACTGACTTTTTTCCGAGAAAGTCTGTGAGTGACAACTGGTTTGTTTGAACACTCTTTTGATTTGTTAGTTTATGTCTAGCAAAAGAAAGAAAAGAACATTTAAATCAATTATTTTAACTTATATTTTATTTCACAAAGATTGAACAACAAAACTAAAATTATGCTGCAAAAACTTAAAGATAAAAGATTTTTTTTTTTTTTTTTTGCAATTTTTTCCCAACTTTCTGAGACCACCCCACAGCGCCCTCTGGCGGCCCCCAGTCTGAACATCACCACTGTAGAACATTACCCTTCCGGGAGTTTGACTTCTGACCTCTCTTTGCCTTCGGTCTTTCAGGTGGTCATGGTGGGCTCGTCCATCAACGAACGAGACCAGATGCTCTTCATCAGCACAGACGAGGGCTCCTCCTTCCAACGGCAGGCGGTCGCCTTCACACCAGAGACCGTCATCTTTCACCCAAAGGAGGAAGACAAGCTGCTGGCGTACTGCAAGGACGGACGGGTGAGGGACGAGGGACTCTGAGACTTTCTGTTTCAAACACACCAAGTCTGTCTCCGATTCGAAAATCCGTCTTATTAGTATTTCTGGCATGGACTTGGCAGCTGAGCATTTGCGACATGGCTGTTCTTGTTCAAAGCGTGGTGGGAATGCTGCTAGAACAAGAAAATGTGAGCAGCGGACAGACTGCCGCGCTGTTAATTTTCTAACATTTGGCCTGATTATATAAACTGCTTCCTTGGGAGACGAACTGAAAGTGAGCAGCACATATTGAGTCGACAATTATCGTGGAAGTAACTCAGGCGTAGAGGGCGTCTCCAAATGCAAGACAATATGTTGTGTTCTCATGCAACTTCAAAGTCTCGCGTTCTCATTAGAGGGAAATTGTCAGTTACAGTGCGAGCCTTAAAACCGGGTATTTAACGGTGACAGATGTAGGGCAGGGAGGGTATCCTCAGGTGCTGTCTAATGAATGTACACACACACACATGCACACGCATCCACAGCTAGATAATAATGTGGCTTCATGGCTTTGAAAATGTCTTCAGATGCTGTTTTAGTTCTTTGTAGCCGGGAGGCATTGCAGTCGCTCAACGACCGCGCCGCACAAGTAGAAAGGTTTGTGTGAAAGACTCTGCGCTCGTCTATAATTGAGACCTTGTGTCATGCTGGTTGTGCCTTGTGATATCAGAGGCTGACATTTATAGTTTATCACATTCAGTTGTTCGATGTTCATAAGGAATAAATTATCGTCGTCGTGTCTTCATTGAGGATAAAGTGGAACCGGAGTTAAAATTCTATTTTGACGTGTAAATACTTGACGTATAAAGCTGATTCAGATCGCCAATCTGAATCAGCTATATACATATAGTGTGTACAATTTTCACACAATGTAGACTTGACTTATTTAAAGGTATGCAAAGAAAAAAAAGGAACGTTTTGTTAGAATCATTTTAGGCTTTTCTACTTAAGTCTGGATGACCAAAGTCTTCTGTCTGGTGTATTGGTCTCAACTAGCCCTCATTTTGAAGGACTGTTCTGTTTACAGAGATTTCAGTGTCCATTTTGTTTGTTGTTTTATTTATTTATTTTTGATATTTGAAATGTCTTCCAGTTCCAATGTGAAATGTCCATTAGCAGTTAAAGTTGATTGATCTTTGAGAGGTTGTACTTGCGTTACGACGCCATCACCAATATATTACTTGAAAACTGTCTCAAAACTACAATATTATCATTTATCGCAGTAACTTTTGGGAGGATTTATCATCCAGCAAAGTTTGTTATTGGTAGTTGAAAGCTACACTCCACAGAAGCTGTAAGCCACAACTTAAAAGTGGTGCAAGTGGAATTTCAAGTGCCACAGCTAAATAAATGTCTCAGTACAAACAGGAATCTTAATGGATTTCTTTCAGGCGCTTTCTGCTTCCTAGAATTGAGTCCCGTCGTACAGCACCGTTCCTCCAACTCACCAGCAAGACTCTGCGACCTTTTCTTCAGAGTTATCAAAGACATCTTTACCAGTTCCTTGAACCGCTTCAGTTTACCGGCTTGATTTGGTAAAGGCAGATTCCACTCTGACGCTTCCTAACACGGACTCTTGAGTTAAGATTAAACTCTTAAGAGGAAAGGATTTTGTCCTTTTGGTCACTAGCCATAGCACCTGACCTGCAGTGATAACAGAGACACGAAACAACAAATAAATCTGCAGTTTACTCAGTAAGCTCAGTTCTTGTGTACCGAGTCTTGCCTACTGGAGTTAAGACTTGGTCAATTTCTGATGTCACCTCAGAAACATCTGGAAACGTCGTGAACAAGGTTCATCACACCAACCACTTCAGTCTGGACTTCAGCCACCCAGACTGTGAAGTAGCTTCTTCGCATCGAAAGCAGCCCGTTCCTTTGTTTCCACAATGTTTTCAGACTGAGTCCTCTTTACATTTATGGGTAAATAAAGTCTAAGTGTGCCACAAAAAAAAGGGTCCAGGCTTCTTAAGCTTTTATACTCAGAGCTTTAAATTTCTAACAGGAAGGGCTTTTAGTGGCGACATATTTCACAAAGGATAAATCACACGTTCAGGTGATTATGAGAAATGAGGGTAGGGAAAAAAGGTGAGGTTTAATGAAATGGCAGTAAATCTTTGTCAAAGTTGCACAATAGAGAGAGGTCTGTGCTCAAATCCTTTTCTGACTTTAATTATACTTTTTTAGATATCGAGGACAGTATGAAAATCGATAGAATTTCATTATAGCGGCGATCAATGGTTCAACCAACCTGCATATTACTACCAACACACTGTCCTGACCATAGTTCAAGAAGTTTCAAACACACGCACACCACACATGCACTTTGCAGTCCTCACCTGTTATGATTAATAATTAATTGAGCTCAATCTTGACTTAGTGAACCATGAAATTCTGTAGCTTGATTGGGTGATTTTTTATTTTATTTTTTTTTCATATTTCATCCCATCAATTTAACCTCCATTGTGAGCGATCCAGCTGGTAATAAGCTACAGATTATGGTCATGATTAAAGCTAAACGCACTCAGCGTTGGGTTTTTCTGTCTCACTGTGTTCTTGTCTCCAGCTCTTCGCTTCGACCGATCTGGGCCGCAAGTGGACTTTACTTCAAGAGCGGGTGACCAAGGACAGAATCTTCTGGTCAGTAGCGCTTTATTCTCCTAATAAAAAGGCACAAATTTATACAATAAAAATACAGCACCTTCCATGAATTTAAGATTAAGTATCAGGTCGTTACATAAATGATTTTTAATTTTACAATAACGGAGGAACCCTGGTGGATTATTCGCACTTATCGACCACTAACTGAGAATTTGTCTGCTTCTCAAGTTAAAAATAAAAGAACTGCAGTTATATCCAAAATTCAATGGACTGATGTTAACACTTTAAAAATAAATATACTTTAAAAAAAAAATCATTTCAGAAGGATTTAATTAATTTGTTAAATCCTTTTAAGATAAAATGACAAGAAACCAGCAGAAAATGAGATCTCAGATTGCCAAGGTTGCAACTGTTCCAGTAGGTTTTTAATCTTTCTGAAAATTATGTTGACAAAATACACAAGCCTGTTTTATTTTCCACTTAAGAAAAAGCTCTTAAAAAAAAAAAATAAATAATCGACAGGAAACTGGAGAGTGTTTTGGTCAGGCGATGCGTCGTTCTCTTTAGTTTCAGCTGATCTGAAAAATACCCAGTTTCAACATAAAATGATTGTAATTAATGTTTCAGTGTTATTTCACAGCATTAAAATGGGCCCTGATTAAGACAAAGGCATATTAGATCAAATACAATTTATTCGCAAAGACCCATTTGATTTATATAAAAAGAAATGGGACTCCTTTTAGCGTTCTGATGTTTTCTTCTTTCCGTCCACCCTTATATGTTCCTAATTGCTATTAAATTGTCTATTTAAGAAAAGTAATAATGTTTTAACTCTCCATTAAACTACAGTCATCAAGAATTCCTTATAAGGACCCTCAGTAGAACAAGGTTTTACGTTTCAAACACAACTCTGGGTTTTTAGTCCAGATTTAAAGGCACTCAGTGTTTCAGCTGTTTTACAGTTTTCTGGAAGTTTGTTCCAGATTTGTGGTGCATAGAAGC
>CAEGAE010060523.1:0-48119 GCA_903067095.1 Girardinus metallicus
TTTTCGGGAGACTTTAGATGTCTGGTTCACGTGTGTCCAAATAACCGTCACGCCTCTACGAATACAAAACCCGTCCACGCTCTCGTCCTCTGCTGACACGCCCTCTCTCCACACACAGACATTAATCACCACTGTAGTCTGGAGGAGAACACAGCGGGGTGTTTCCCTCAGGGCGGCGCCTCCACCGTTTTGCCTCACCAGTCTCGCTCGGTAAAATGTACTGTCTCAGTCCCGGGATGGAGCATTCCGGCTTGGGTTGGGATGTGTTTGGATGGCCGCGTCAGCGCGCCGCGTTAGCCGACTGACTGCTGCTGTTCTCACTTCAGCAAGGAAGAACACAGCAGGGGCGGGCGATGCGGACGCAAAGTTCTATCACAGTATTTTGCAGTAGCGTTGTGATAACGATGAAAGCGGCAAGAAGAACTATTCATGGCATCGTTTTTAGGCAGCTGTATGTCTGTGACTGTATGCGGCAGCAATTATGGTCCCGCAAACACAATTAATGCCCTTAAGAAATGTTCCCATTTGCAACATGTTTCTTTAGTGAAGAAGTGTGGTTAGTTTCACCAAGCTGCACACTAGAGATGCATCAATCTGATATTAATATCTCTATCGGCTCCGATATTGGAAAAACATTCTAGATTGTGCATCCATGGCAACGTGACCATCCATAAGGCCAGATCTATTCAGTCTAACTCTATGCTTTGTGTTCTGAGCAACGTCATAATTTACTATTTATTTTACACCAAATTTAAAATTTCTAATTGCATTTTCCGAAACATTTGAAAGCAGATTTGTCACAGTTTATTTTTACATGTTTGACCAAGTTAGTCAACCTATTGACACGTTTGACTAAGTCATTAACATATTTAAGTGTGTTGTACTGGTGTAGAGTTATCAAATAAATTTGTAATTCAGTACGTTTATTTCCCTGTTTTTAAAAAAAGAAACGTTCTAAATATATTTAGCACTGTGTTTCCGTATCGGATCGGCCGATGCTAAACCGCACACACCGGTTTTGGTAATGGAAGCGAAAAAAAGCGGACCGGTGCATCCCCACTGCACACGGTAACTTTATTTTCAAATTTATTGGTACTTTTTGATGCTTCCCGACAGCAAGGACAGTTTTGGAAGTTTTTAAACATTAACTGCAACTTATTATAATAATAATTCAAATTCTTACGATATTAAGAATTTTATCATTTATCACGATAAATGATAAACAGTGTGATAAGTGCTCACTCCTTAAATACACTGTGTCGTATATAGTAAAAAAAAAAAAAAAAACGAAAGTTCAATATTGTGGTTGAATTATGTTAATATTTGTATTATAAAATAATGTTTTTATTGCTGATAAAATGTTAGACCTTTGATCACAATGGTTTTTGGGAAATATGTAATGATAACATAGGACCAAACTACCATATTGCAATATCATAATTTTTGATGTTTTTATCTTTATCCATTTCTTACTAATGCGTACAGCTAAACAATGTGTAGCTTCAGTTTTACTCTCTTTCCCACTGTTCCGCGAAAACGTCGTGTACGGAAGGAACTCCTCTGCTGAGCGTTTGGAGACAGAATTAGGCCTTCAGGTGTCAAACCAGGGCAGATTTCACATGTCGCTTTACTGCACTTCCCAGGATAAACAAAGATTGTAAGGGTACACAGATGGTAGTTGTGCTAAAAATATTACCTTCTCAGTTTGGAATCTCAGAGACAGAGACGTTGCTCCCAGAGCTTCTCAGTGGATTTCTTTTTATTATCCACATCCAGCTTTTAAAAACCTGTGGAATTAAATATGTATTTAAGAACGTAGTCGTTGGACACAAAAACAAAACAAAACAAACATTTGGGAATAATATCTATCTATAATCTGGTTTCCTACATTTTTTATTTAGTTTTACTCATTAGAATGATCTACTTTATAATTTTGCTAACGCTGATAAGTTACCACTGCGGTAACCTTTTATGGGCCCCTTGCAGTGTGACGTCACACACACAAGATCCCGCCGCATCTCCCTGCTGGGGGACAAAAAGCTGCCAGCTGATGATGACTACCATTGGTTTTAGCTGTTAAATTGTCAATATAACACACAAAATCTTAAATGTGTGCGTGATATATAAAAGAAAAAGGGATGCAGTGCTATGTTACTAATTGTAACCACTACGACAACTAGAAAGCAAGATCAGAGGAAAAGTTTTCATTAAGAAACCAATTAGCGAGGGAGAGGGAAGTAGTTCCGTTAAGCTAGCTTGACTTTGACAGCCCTAACATGTTGATGTGCTGTGGAATTCGGTGTGTTTGGTTTAAAGAAATGAAAAAGCGACTCACACATGTGTTTGAATTAGCTAATCTACCACCGCAGTGTTAGCTTAGCTAATAGCAGTGGTGGCTAATCTACCACAACGATCGCTTATTAGTAAATATCAAGCCGAAAAACATAATACTGTAATGTACTGAATGTTCTGTTCTTTGTGTGGGAAATGTTTGGTGTTGAATCCTGATATATTTGGCAGCGTTGTTGTCAGTTGCTATGGCAACCAGTCTGTGTGTAGCGTAGCTGACGCAGAGATAGAGAAAAAAGAAGAGTACGAGAGGCTTTAAGTTATTCTTTAACAGTTTTTCCACATTATTTTTTCCTTTGCTGTGGCTCACTGAATTAATAATACCTACATCTCCACGTTTCATTTTGGTTCTTATTGTTCTACTGCAGCATCGCGGCTATGGATGGCATGTAATAAAATTGTCTTTTTGCTCTCCAGCGTTGTGAGCATGTGCAAAATTTTCAGATGTAATCAAAAACATGCCAGGGGTCAACAGGAATTCATGTTTGTTATGTTACGGTGCATCTCGTTTTGATAATCAGGCCAAAAAACAAGTGTTCCTTAGATTTGAGAAGGAAAAAAAAAAGATTTTCAACGCAACTACTTTGTCGTAATCAGACTTTTACTGATTTTTCTCCCAACTAAAGCCTTTAAGTTTCAGTTTGTCAAAGTGCATATGTGGGTTTGTCAGTAAATAACCTCTCATCTTGCTTCTTTCTTTCCTTTCCCTTTCATTTTCTTATAAAATAAACCACCTACATAAATAATATGGAGATACAGAAGTCTAAGAAAAGTTTCACAATTTGAAATGTGAAGAAAATTGCTGTGTAAAGTATGTTTAATCAGACATTTCAGTATTGTTTGGAGATATAAAGGTCCCAGTAAAGGTTTCTAAATTACAATCACTGCACATTAATAATGGGACAATGCTGATAAATGATTAGTTTGGGAAAAAAAAAAAAATTGTGTTATACAGTTGATCATATCGCGTTGGTCACTTCCACTAAGAAACAATTAAATGTGTTAATTTATTAGATTCTCCATTGGTTTCCACCAAAGTATCAACAAATCTTCCTGTGGTCTAATACACTAATATTCATACAAAATATAGGACAACGTTAACATTAACTTAAAATGCACAAAATTTGTCAGTCATCGCATTTTACAAACTAGATTTTTATTTATTTATTTTTTTTTTTTACAATATTTTAGTGTTCTTTTAAAAGAAAGTGTACAATTTAATCTAATGCAATGATGTCAAAATGCAAAAAAAAAAAATGTTCAATAGTTTTTTCACTGTGGTATTTTATGCCTATAATTAAAGAAAATCTGTGAAGCATTTGTTTAATTAAGATAGCAAAGCTACTACTAAGTTACAGCTACAAGAGTTGTTTGGACATGTTCTTGTCTGCAGAGATTCCAGCCTGATCTGCCTTGAAATGCTGCCCTATTACACAACAACGCTCTCTCTTTCTTAATTGGCTGAAAAACAATCCAGTCTTCCAGGGGAAATGGAGGCTGCTGGTTGTTTCAGGTCAGTGGCTTCACATCAAAAGCAAGAGGAAGATGAGGAAAAAGTCCTCATGGTTGTTGGCGTCCTCAATGAAAGGAAAATCGGAAATATAAATAGTATATAATGAGATGTATATTTTGCTTTTTGTGTTTTCCTAAAGGCCTTTCAATGCTTTATTCGGTATTTACTTGCAAGCATCTTACAACCGCGGCGTTTAGGTTTTCCAAAGCGACTCCTTTAAAGTAATCAATTTTTGCTAATCTCGTAAAAGTGGATACGTCTCCGAAGATCCAGCGAGCCGTGCACGTAATTTTCGAGCATCGACCTCAATCACCGACACCAATCTGTTGGGCTGATGGTGCACAGTGGAGGAGCGAAACCTGTGATCTGCATGTAAACGACCTGCAGCCGATCGCTTGGAGTAAACAGCGCCCCACAACTTTGGTAATTACTCGTCTCTGAGGAAGAAGGCCACAGTGCCAATGCATTTGGAGAGCAATAAAAGAGAAGCAATGTAACAATCAGAAATTTAGCTTCACAGTATCACGGGGCGTGGATTGAAAGCACGAATCAAAATATTTAATTTAGGTGCGGGAAAAGAAATAGCACAACATCTGCAGTAGAGTGGAGTGGCATCAGGTTAACTGTTTACCATAAAGGAGAGTGAGATGTTTAAAGTTGTTAGCTTTTTAAAATAAGATTAAATGGAAAAAATACAATGAAGTGATGCAAGTTAATTTTGTGTTATTTGGTTCAGTTTCTGTCTTAAGTACTGTGAAGGCCTCTGACAAGAGCACCAAAACCACCAGCTGAGAAAACTGGACTCTTAACTTTATTTTATCTTAAGTTTGAAGGAGATGTGATATGTTTTATTTGTGGTTTTTCATATGGCAATAAAAATACGCCACCAACAAGTTTCCACTGTAAAGACAAATATACTAATCAAGACCTGCATGTTGGATTTGTCTGTATGAAAATCATTTACAGAAACTGTGCTGGGAATGTAAAGCTCCAAAAAGATAAAATATTTAAAATTTTAAAAAATCTCACTATGTTTTCTGAAACAACTTTCAAAATGAAAAACGTTGTTGTCAGCTTGAGCTAATGGCACAAACATAGTGTGGTTTTTTTGGGGCGTTTTTCTTGTTTTTTTTACACAAAAACGTTCAGAGCGGAACGTTTGTGTTTGCATGTTTCTGGTACGCCTGTAAATCTGATGCACAATCGACCTCAGCAAACAACGGCTACGGACGGCGAAGCCGCTTCTGTTGGCTTGACTTTTGCTTGAAAAAATCTGTTGTGATGCAGGATGATTGCTGTGTGCAAGTTTTTCAAATAGGAGTTAGATTATTACGAAAACTATTCAAGCCTAAAAAAGCATCTCAATGCGAAGTTTTTTTTTGTCTGTTTTTCAAAAAAAGTTACATTAATAATGTGTTTCCTGAATAATTTGAAAACTGAGTGGTAAAATTGGTCTTTGCACCAATCTAATAATTGTATAGCCTAAATAATATCGTTTGTTGTTGAGCTCACGTGTTTATTGTTTCAGTCATTTATCAGCATAAAGAGGTTTTGGATTAAGAACGTTGCTTATTTAGTCAAAATAAGGTTTTGGATTAAAATTCGATCAACTACAGACCCGGCAATTGACTCAATTAAAAATGTCCATCAAGTTACTGGTGTTTCTGGAGCCTAATCTGGAAAATGCAATTTATGTTAATTTACTTTAATTCTCAACTGCTAAACAGGAACTTGTACAAAAATAAATAAATAAATAAAATACACAAATCTCTATGGAAACATACTAAAAAGATTTTTTGTTGTTGTTGTTGCTACATGCTAAAAATAAAACGCAGGTGTTCCCTTTCTCAAGTGCATCAATCATTCCATCACAGGATGTTCGCCAGGTGACCGAACCCAAAGTCCCTGCTGATGAAATATTTTGCTGACACATCAGATTGTCTGCAAAGTGCTTCTTCTGAGGACAGAATTTACTACGGGAGTAATCACATCATCCTTCCCTGAACACCATCCCCGATAAAGGTTTTGGCCTGAAAGCATGATAATATTGCTTGGCTGGTTGCCATGTTTGGTTAAGTCTGCACGCCTGCAACTTTGGCTGCTCTATAATTTTATTGATTCTTTGTAGATCTGAGTTTTTTTCTTCTTTTTTTTTGGCATTTGGGACAAGCGAAACAAAAGGCATGTCAGGATCTAACTGCGTTTCTCAAGTTAAGTTCAAAGGAGATAAAAAAAAATTATCTTTCGCAGCACAGGATGCTTTTTTTCTTATTTTTTCAAAAGCTTACTGTTTTAATTTACTTTTTTTTTTACTGTTTTCTGCAGCTGTTGGTTGGCAGCTCTTGAATTAGGTCAAAACAATGCAAAAGAAAACTGCAACTTGCTAGCTGTCATCAGTTGTAAGTAAAATTTAAATGAGACAACAAAAACGACTCAAGACATGGAAGTTTAGAGTTTAAAAAGAGCAAAAATAAATTTTAAATTCTATTTCATTCAAAAATACTTTATTCATCCCAGAGGGAAATTAAATGCAAGTCATTAATTGAAGATTCTTCAAAGAGTTACTGTAGATGGTGATGGCTGTGTGCAGGAAGGATTTTCTGCAGCAGTCTGTATTACAGGCCCAGCCAGCACACCTAGGTGGGCCCCATATGGGAAAAAAAGAGGGCAGACCATATGGGACCCAAATGGGCGGTTTCCATGGTGGCCCTACATGGGTTTGCCCATGTAGGGCCATTGAAGAAGCCTCTGACTGAAGACATTGTAAAACCAAAATACATTCATTTTATGAATTTGCAAAGTTAATGAATGAGTGAAGCCAAACTTTGACAAAATATGGACATGTAACTAATAAAACATCTATTTATCTTCATACAGTCAGCACCTTGGTGGGTTTCCAACAAAGGAGCCAAAATAAACTTGATTTGAAATACCTGAGAGTAAAATACAGCAGGCTGAAAAACTATTATCCCCTTTTCACATTGTATTGTTGCCGTCGTAGCAAAACGTGGTTGTGAAGCTTAAAAGAAATGGCACACATGTATACTGTGGCTTTTTACTATTTAACCCTTAACTTAATTCAGTGAAGCCAACTGTAAATATACATCTGTGTTTTAACCTCAGTATGAATCCTTCTGTTCTTTGAAGACCTCAAATGCATAAAAGAGGGGAAACGTGGAAGAAAAACCTGCACAAACATTCCAACATGACTGCAGCTCTACAGCCAGAGCTAAAATGGAGTGGTTCAAATTAAAGCATATTCATGTTTTGAATGGCAGCTAAATTTGACTTGAAAAGCGCCTGAGCTATTTTGTAAAGAAGAATGAACAACGCAAGTCCAAAGCTGGAAAAGACAAACCCCATATTTTGCCGCTGTAATTGCAGTTAAATATGGCTTAGCACAATACGAGGCCGGAGGCGCTGCATACGAGTACAGACCAAACCTTTTATACTTATATTTTTAAAACTTTTTTGAAAAGCAAGCATCATTTCGCATTGTACATGATGTTTTACATCACAAAAAACCCAAACAAAGAAAACAATAAGATAGTCTAAGGTTCATGGTTGTCATTAAGCCTGTGTCAATAAGTAAATAATCAATAAATCGCATGATAAATTAAAATGGGTTTGATCATTTCCATTCTAATTATTAAAATTTGGAGGTGACGTCATAATCCATTTTATTTATGATTATGGTTGTGTTTTCTTCCCCCCACTTTGCTTATTGCTTTTAGTTGTTTTATATTGGATATTTAAAATATCTTCCAGTTCCAGTGTGAAGTGTTGCAAAATTGTCTTTGAGAGGATGATCCTGCATTTTTATGCCATTATCAATTTATTACTCGAAAATCATTTATCGCAATAATTACTGGCACAGTTTATCGTCTAGCTAACTTTGTTTTTCTATCGTGACAGTCTCAGTTATTATGCAGCAAAAATAAAACAAAAAACGTCCAAAGGGTATTCATATTTTTCCAAGGCGTTCTGTGTATGCAAATGTTGACGTGAAGGTAAAAGGAGAGTCGATGTATAATCTGAGCAGGAGACGATCATGGAAAAGTAAAGATCACAGAAGAAAAAGAGAATTAATAACCAAGTGACTGACATGTCCCCACAGATAAGAACGATGGGAGGAGCGGTGAGACGAATCAACATCAAAAGTCTGGGAGACAAAAGCAGTCATACAAAATGATCAGAGCGAGGATTTGAAAAGTTTTCTTCGTTCTTTTTTACAGAAGAATGAAGAAAGACATTCAGAATGAAGAGAACCAACAGAAGAAATGAACAGCTAAACATGGGCAGAAAAAAAGAAATTAAAAGATGGCAGGGACAGAAACTAAGGCTAATAGAGGCTTGATTGCTGGGACAAAAGACAAGGAAATAAATCTATGAGAAGAACTACATTAAAGAGGAGGAAGATAAGAGGAGAAGGAGGAAAGTGCATTATGGGAGAGAGAAATGAAAAGAATAATGGTAATGATAGGGAGGCAGTACAGTATAACAGAGAACGTGTGACATATTCAAGAAATGGGGGGTGTGGAGTGGGGATGCACCAATCCACTTTTTTCACTTCCGATACCTGATAACTGCTGAACCGACTTAAAACGTTTCATTTTTTAAAAACCTCAATCATAAATGTACTAATTTCCAAATGTATTTGATAACTCAATTAAATACACCAGTAGCTTCATGAGCTTGGTGAGACATGTTAAAACAGCACAACTTTAATTTGTTCAGTCAGCGCAAGTAGGAGTAGAACAGTCAAATAAATAATAAAGAGACCGACATCTGACAAAAACAACAGGCTGACTACTTTGGTCAAAGATGTACAAAATTAACTGCAACAAACCATTCAAATGGTTCAGAAAGCATCACATCACTCAGAGCACAAAGCACAGGATTGAGACCGACACAGTCTCAATATACAGTCTAATATATCCAATATTAGTATTGGATCGGTGCATCGCTAGTGTGGAGTAAAAAAGAAAGATTGTTGTGGAAACAGGAAGCATTGCACAAAAGTGATGTGTTTGACAGAATCTGGTTTTTATTACCAGTGATGGAGGTAAAACCGAATTAGTCCTAAAGACACTGCAGCATAGAAAGAGCCGGTAACATTACAGGGAGACAGGGGAGACATGTAAATTACGGAGCCGCCGGAGTTAAATGGGGAGAAAGAAAAGACGGAGTCCGCTGACGGAGGGGGTTTGAGAACCAGCAGCTCTCAAATACTCATCTAATGAAAGATGACAAAGAGGGAGGGCAGATTGTGCCAGAAATTACACTGTGTGTGAAGCAAAGATGTGATCGTCTGAAAATGAGAAGTCAAACACAGTGACAGAAAGAGCAAACGAGCAGTAGAGAAAGTGAGAAGAGTCAGGGGAGGACAGACATGAGAGAGTTAAAAAGAATGGGGCCAAAGAGAAACATACGAGGTAGAGCAAGGTCTGAAGAATGTTGCTTTCTCGCCGTCACACTAATGAGACTCGGGTTTTCTTTATGGATGCATTTTGTGTGTCTCAACCCCACCCGAGTAACTTCTCCGTTCCCCTTACTCTGGATTAATGGGCGCGCGCATTCATAAACACACACCAGGTAGACGCAAATTGCTGGGAGGGAAATCGCGAGCGTTCCATCGTGCATAATGCATAGGACCCAAACTATAATAAAGCTGTGTAATCAATACGGGATGATTTGAATGTGCGCCGCTCTGCTGCGATGTTTTATGGGAACTGACTGAGCCAGTAGAAACAAAGTGCCGCATTAAAGCCAGAGGTTCCAAACTGGTTCCTAGCAACAACAAAAAAAAACAGTATGGGGCCAAAAGAGGTGCATTTTATTGAAACCAGATCCAGCTACATTTGCAGTATTATTCAATTTAATGATTTTATTTACACAAATGTGTAAATACAATCATTTCTAAAACATTGTAAGGCTTTCATCCATACCTCCATCCATCCCCGAGATGAAAAACATGCCTGTTTTTTTGTCTGCTTGTTTCTTGGCCAAGAAAAGCTCGTTTTGATCCATGAGTTAGTTACGAGGGTCACACCCCAGGCCCTGTAGCCATGGAGACGAACGAGGTACGTTTTTGTAAACGATTAAGAAAAGATTAAGAAAGACCACACGGCAGGACGCAGCGCCTCAGAAAATACTGCAATGGGTATGCCGGGCCAAGAGGTGGCGCTGCAGCACTGCCGCAGAACAACAACAACAAAAAAAAACACAGAACAACACCATTGTTGTTATTTATGATAGCAAAGCACATGCAAGATAGAAAGATAGAACAACAATGTTCAAAAAGGACTGGAAAATGTGAAACTGGATTTTTGAAATGTATCCACTCTGGAAGTCGGTTTAAAAAATGATAATTTCTAGTGTGTCAAGATGATGATGGACAGTCTACACAAACTTTCACAAATACACGCGCCATCTCGGTGTCATCTGTCCACCGAGATGGCAGTGTGGACGGGAACTGAGTCTCTTGATTTGGGCTAGAAAAGGCTTATAGGGCCAGTAGCTCAGAACCCCAAAGCCTTTTTTAATACATGTTTTGTATTATATTAATCTCATAGGCCCATATCAAGTGAATTTGCTTACTACTTTGGGATTTTTTTAAAAACAGAAACAATAATCAAGTATTTGAAAATTTCCCTCAGTGTATTAAAGCTTGTTTATTTATTTTAGATAGGTTTATTATACACCAGTTACAGTGACAGTAAAGACGTGCTTATAGTAGATGCATTGAACTGGGCGCCAGGCCAGGAGCGCACTTTTAATTCATCGCTGAAACCACTGAATCAGATTTAATAGAATTCTTGTTCATTAAAATTCTAGATTTAGGATCTGTGTTAAAATTCAGCTCCTCTTATGCCTTAAGCCGGCTCTGAATGTATCCAGCACTACACAACTTGTTAAGTCTCTATAGTTGTGTGTTCAAATATTGTCAGCAAAGTCTTCCAATTATATTACATTTCCTGTCAACATTTAACATTTTCTAACACAAAAACTGGTGGACCACAGTTGGCCCCTTACCACGGGGCTTAGCAGGTTTTCTGGGGGAAACCCTGGAAGCCATGGTACAATTTTTCAGGAACAACATGGCCGTATTAAAACTACTCTATGTCACTTCATACCGTTATGTAAAGGACTACTTATTAATGCGTTATAATTTGCATTAGTAATAGAACTGGCTCTAGCGCAGGGGCCCACATTCTTGTAAATGTGGCCCTGGCCACGGCAATAGTCCAATGTAACTGAGTGTTAAAAATCCATGTCTTGTGATTGTGGTCAGAGTTCACTTGTTGAGAAATACGTAAGATGCTTAAAATACATTAACGGAACAATACAACAATCTGTTTTGCGTACATCCCACGTCACACCACTTCGTATCTACTGTGTGCTGCGATGGCGTATGAAGATCAACGACCTTCCAGGGTCAACCCGCCTGTCACCCAGTGACCACCAGAGACACACACCAGCCCTGTAATGTTCTAGCTAAGATTTTTTTGGACATGTTCAATCTATGGCACAAACGTTGCAGCTTAGACATACAAGACACGAGTATATAGGAGCCATTAATATGACTTAATCTTAACATGAGGCTCTATCTGCACTGATGAAGATTCATTCACCTGAAGTCACTCCAAGGACAGGGCCGACTGACCCAGTCACTGTTTAATTGAGCTCATATTTATTTGATCACTCAGATGCATTGGAAGTCACTGTATTCTCTCCTAGATGGTCTGGTAATCTTTAAGGAAGAAAAAACCAAGAGGGCAATATCGCTGCTAAAGTAATTACTCAGTCGCACCCTGAATATTCTACACCCTCAAGGCCCATTTAGGCTCTGTGTTAAATATGCAGACACATAGAGACAGAGCTTCCTGTTCATCTTCTGGGTTCATTTCTTGCGTTTTTTATTCAGCGATGAGGGATCCAGTGGAGTCATGTCCAAACGGACCAAATAGAAATACAACAGTAACTAACGGAGGGCGTTAGTTACTGTACTGACTCACGAGTAGCGATAGGAACAAAGAGGACGATGACAGAAATGACGGAACTTTCCCGTCCGCATGCTGCAGAATAATAAATGGCCACACGATGTCAGATGTGGTGCCAGTTTTCATGTGTGTTTCCAACCAAGACAAGACTCAAAACTGAACAGCCACAACAAAAGCAGACGGTACTGAGATCTGGTTCTGTAAAAACCGAGGTGAAAACAGGATAACGGTAAAAAACAAATACCAGCCGGAACGCGGAAGGGAAAGAGGAGACAAGCTAAGCGCCATCATCCCTGAAAGGATGTGACACAGCAAAAGATGACTGCATCAGAAAGAGAGTGACCTTTGGTTTGGCTTTTAAAGAAATCAACTTTATAGAATCTTATTATAACTAACACCTTTTGAAATTGATTTGTTATCCACCTCATGTTTTCACCTTTCCAAGAACCCTTAGCACAAGTGACTGACTGCTTAATCATGAATGGCGTCTTGAAAATTTAGCTTTGCTTTTCAAGTGAGCAGTCTCTTTGTGTGCTCGGTGCAATTATTATTGGTTAATTATATTAGAAGAAAAGAAGCAAAGCAGGTTAGCATTTGTGAAGAAGCAAGAGATTCTCATTGACGGAATAAACGTCAAAATTAACTACAATGGCCTACTGCAAATCCTGGGAGAGCTTTTCTTTCCACCCTAAACTTAAAGTCATTACGATAAACACCATAAGAATCAGGAAATAAGACGACAGAGTGAAAGTAATTCATATTCGCCAAGTCAGCAGCTTGGTTTTCACTTTCCTCAGTTTGCATGCTAACGTGTTATTGTGTGATCAAGATGTCCGTTTGGATCAGCATCATTTTAACTGCAATGGCAGAAAAGTTTGAATAATAAACAAAGCACATGCGCAGAAAAACCTTGTTTTTGTTTTTCCTACAGATTTTTAGATTTCTCAAAAACGAACCAAATAAATGACAAGAATATGGCAAACTGAAAATAGTGTCGTATTGTATATTAGAGACCCAATAATTTCTATACTGCTTGAAAGACTTCAGTGTAGTCTGTGGATACCAGGCCATGATGAGAAGAGGGACCTGGACCTCACAATTATCCAAAATAGTTTGTTTCATCTGGTCACCTAACGGGGTTTGATATTTGGGAATCAATATTACGACGGATGTTTCCAAATTGTACAAAGCAAATTATGGGAAGTTATTGGATCAAATTCAAAAAAGACTTAGAAAGATGGGAAATGTTACCGCCTTCCTTCTTTGGAAGGATTGAAACAGTCAAAATGAATATTCTCCCCAGATTGCTGTATTTGTTTATGTCCCTTCCTATTTGGAACAAACAACAAATTTTTAAAAAATGCAAAAAATTATTTTACCTTTATTTGGCAGGAAAGAAAGGCCAGAATAAAATTTACGCAGCTGACCAGCGGTAAGCCTTACGGAGGTCTTAACTTACCAAATTTAAAATTATGTTATTGGGCAGCACAATTGTGTGCAACTGTGGATTGACTAATACAGAATAAAGAAACATCGTTGACACTGGAACAAAGCTCATGCCCTAAATTTTCATTACAGGCCTTTGCATTTTGCTCAACTGAAATCTGGAATAAGTACAAAATTATAAATGCATGGATGAAAAGTACACAAAAGACTTTAAGCATGATTAGAAAAAAAAAAGAAAGCTCCTCAATCTACATCTACGGCTTTAAAAATTTTGGATATAACGGACTTTTTTACCAGGGCAACACGAGTCGGGATTTCGAATCTGGCAAAATAAGAATTAAATTTTTATTGTTTGAAGGGGAGATTCTGAAATCATTTGGTCAGATTCAGGAGAAGTATGGGTTGACTTCATCTGACTTTTACAGATTTTTGAAGTTGAGAAGTTACCCGATGTCCCGTACTGAATGGTCTCTTCTTAAATCACGACCTACTGATTTAGAAATGTTCTCCATAAAGATCACTAAAGAAAATAAAATCTATAAAACTGTGTCATATCTATATAAATGTTTGCAGTCATGTATGTCGGCGGGGTCTCCTGGGATGAAGGAAAGGTGGGAACTAGAAATGAATGTTGTGATTGATGATCAAGAGTGGGAGCAAGAGTGTGAAAATGGACATAAACTAACATGGAAAGAATTTTATTGATATTTCAAAACACCATGCATTGTTTAAAAATTTGATAAGGCTAAATCAAATTTGTGCTGGAGACATTGTGGACTAGTTGGAGATCACACTCATGTCTTCTGGGATTGTCCAAGGATTAAAACACTTTGTTTAATCTTTGGAAGGAATTCAAGAGGAAATTTCAAATATTTTACACATTTATATTGAATGGAGCCTCCTTGTCTTTGTTCTGGGAATACGCCTGAATGATTTATTAAGAAAAGAAAAACGGTACTTGTTTGGAATCCTTGTACTCGTAGCCAAAAAAATGATAGCAGTATGTTGGTGTAGACCTTTACCCTCTACTATAAATTAATAGAAAGAGAGAATGGTGAGCGTTTATACAATGGAGAAAATAACAGCAAAACTAAACATGTCCGTTAATTTATTTAAGAAAAGGTGGAACCCTTTGATGACATACTTGAAATTGACATTGTAGCAGTAAAAGAAATGTAAATACACAGGTATACTCTTTGTGTGTATGTTTAACATGCGTCTCTGTTAAGATGCAGACAAAAGTCGTGTGAGGAAGATCTTCCCTTTATTTCATGTTTGTAACCCGTGTTTTATACTTTTATACTGATCAGTGGAGAAAAGACTGTTTGGAGTTTCAGCTCGCCGAATCGTTCGGATGTTCTTGTACAACTGATTTGTTTGGTTGTGCTGGAAATTGATGTTTGTGACTTAATGTGCCAAATGTTGAATTTGAATACCGAACTAATAAAATAAAGTCTTGTTCAAAAAAAGAACTAAAAATAGTGAACAAATCTTTAGCTAGTTTCCTGTTGAAGTTGAAACATTTGCTAATGAGTAAAATAATTGCCATTTCGTGACAAGTAAAAATAGTTTTATCAAAATTTTAAAATTAACATTAAAAGTATCATATACTCTCCATCAGCATGCAGTGTTCCATCCTAACAGTATGACTCTATGATAACTCCGTTTTTGACACGTCTTGTTGCGTTTCCTGTTAATTGGATGTAAACGAGACCAACAAAATAATAAATAAGAGCTCCACAAATACTATTAACAAATCATATACTGCCAGTATGTAATATTTAGAAAATACCTTTATAAATAGGATACTTTCAAACCCGGGAGACAAGCGAAATGGTTTGTGATTTTGAGTTTGGTCAAGAATCTCGGTTGATGTTTAAGCAGCGTTAGGTAGTAACTAGCAACATTTACTCAATTACATTTACTGGAGTGACTTTTTTGAAAAAATACTTTTAGGAGCATTTTTTTCTACGCTGTACTTTTTACATTTACTTGAGTAATTTTATTACGAGTTACTTCTATTCTTCCTGGAGTAACATTTCTGGATTCTCTACCCACTGAATGAAAACCAAACATGTTTGAACCAAAAATTCACCAGACTCAGACGCAGACCTGCATTTACGGAAAGAAAAAAAAAAAAAGAGCTTCATAAGTTTTTTATTGAAAGACACTGATTTGGAAACATTTTCTTTTGCTTGATTTTTTTGTTACTTCCATAAAATATTGTCATTTTCTTCTATATAATACCAAAACTTCCACTTAATTTTCTATTTTGTCTGTCGGATTATGTCATTTTTAAATATTAAATGATTGATAATTTGGCCAGTTACTCGGTACTTGAGTGGAATTTTTACCAAATACTTTTTTACTCTTTTGTAATTTCTTGGACGGCTTCTTTTTACCTTTACTTGAGTAGAAATATGTTGAAGTAGTGCTACTCTTGCTTAGCTACAATTTTTGGCTTCTCTGGGCAGAGGGCTCTGTATTTATGTAAAGATTGTTGCTCAATAAGTTGCATAAATTCAAAATGATTAAAAGGTCTTATATAAGAAAATACCCCCAGCACACTGTCTTATGCTAGCAGCTCAGTAACAGATTAAAACAATATTTCTGGTAGAGCAAATAGACTATATAGGAGAAGGAGGCAGAGAGTATAGCGCCCTTTGAAAACTGAGTGTCTCAAACACAAATGCTTTTTTGTTTTTTGTTTTTCTGTGTTGTGTGCCTGCATGTGTGTGAAAGAACCGGCAGAGGAGGCAGCGGAAAGTAAAACTAAAAGCTCTGGACGGAAGAGAAGGGCCAACAGGATTTTGTTGTTTTGGCTGAAGCCACATAAGCAACAGAAGGAAGCGGCATTGTTTTCGGCATGTGTGATATGATAGATGGCATTCACTATCTCAAATATGATGACTTAAGCGTACCAGCAATATGAAAGGAAAGCCACAGCTTGACTGAGTGAAATAGAGGCCAGGCGTAATTGAATCTTTTCACCGGTGTGGAATGAAGTTGAAGAGTGTAGCTGCATGAGGAGTAAGCTTAAAACCCCAAGTTCTCTTTGCTTTACGAATAATTCTTGTTTTCATGTGTGCAGCACCAAATCATGTGCTACTTCTTTATAGTGAATAATGAAGAAATAGAACTGTGGAAAATTATTCACACCTCTTGGATCATTTTAAGTGGTGTCAGGATAAACCTGAAAAATAATTAAATTATTTTCGTCCGCCTTTGTCTTTCTAAGTGTGTCTCTACCAGGTTTTCACATCTATAAATTGACCATTTTTCCCCAGTCTACCCTAAGTCAAATTGGAAAGCGAGTGTCTGTAAACATCTGCTTTAAAGTCTTAAAGTTTTAATTAGAATTAAGTCTAGACTTGAAATCAAAAGTCTTACATTCTGGCTTCGCTGTATGTTTGGGATCATTAAACCTTCCTTTTTTTTTTTTCCTTCAAGTCTTTGCCTTCCTCGAACTCACCTGAATCATCTTCACCTGAAGATGACCGAGGTGATCAACTATCCTCAGGTGTGAGGACAGTTGTTGGAGAAAAAACTATCCTCATGACACAGTGTTGCAAAAAGAACAGCTTTTAGTCATGGGAATGGTGTAACGGTGTGTCCAGGGTTTTATGTAGGGCTGTTGTAAACAAATATTTTAGTAATCGAGTAATCTATCGATTATTCTTACGATTAATCGGGTAATCGGATAAAAAAAAAAGATCAAATAAAACATTGGTAAATCTAACATAACAGCAGTGTTACTATCGCATATCAACATCAGTCCAGTTTTTCACATTTGAGCTTCTCTAACAGTTACTTTTCTGTAGTTTAGAAAATTAACTTGTAACAATAACGGCTCACTTTCTAAGTTAACCTGAAGAAAAGTTATGCAAAAATCTGAAATTATATTGAATTTAATAATAAAGAGGTAAGAGGTCACAAATACACTTAAAAAAAATGTCTATACTCCAACTTTTAGTTTATGTATTCATCTACAGTGAGTTTAATAGATGAACTCTCACCTTGCCCCATACCTGTTTGAGAATACGGGAAATGTCGTCTGCAGTGGGGGTCCAGGGGTGGTGGGGGTAGCAGACAGGTGAGCGAACGTAAGATGAGGTGGAGGGGAGGATATAGACCAGGGGACGAACGTAAGAACAGGGGGAAGCAATACGGGATATTTACGACACCTTCATTCATCACACTCTGAAACTCATCTACCTACGATGTACCGCCACGATGATTTCCACCACCCGTTTGTTGATGATATGAAGTTTATTGTGCGATTCGTCCGTAAAGCTACACTTGCACTATAAGCATCAACTACTCAGCCGCCCGCCGTGTTCAGTCTATCCGCTCACCTGTATAAATACTCCTGAATCGTTCTTCCTGCCGTTCGCTTTCAACCAGCAGCTCTCGAGGCATCGCGCCATTCATTTCAAAGATGCTTATTGGTCCCCCAAAACAATGAAAACCCGGGCATTATCATCATTCAATAAAATCCCATGGGCCGAACTTGAAAATTGGACATTATGCCGCTGACACTTAGCTTTCATCAACAACTCAGAGGAGGAAGTGAGAGCTATGTGTTACGCAAATAATGTTCTGGCCGGAACACGGTGCGCTAAATAATAAAACATAAATTAACGAAGCTTTGAGGCAGGTAAATTTTCCTTGAGGAATTTTAGTAATCAAGGTACTCGAAACCTTCGAGGAATCTTTTCAACCCTAATTATATGTTGTATTAGCTTTAGCATTTTACATGTGGGCCAAAAAGTTTTATTTTGTTGTCATCTAACCAGATAACAAAATTAAGAGAAGGTTTTAGTGACCTTCTACCATCGCAATTGACTTTGCAAAAGAGATGTCCTAATCTAATATTAATATCGGAAATTGCTCAGACATCACCCAAATAATGAGTATCTGATTATGAGCCTGTATCTAAAATTTCCAAATTAAGCACTCTGATCCAGCATTTAGTCCACCCCAGCATTTCTATCCAGCAACTGTTGTATCCCGCACACAGACCCATTGGGCAATAACAAATGGAACGGTTGATCTTATACATATTGTCGTTGCCTTTTGTTCTTTATTTCAGTGATATCACTTGATTGAGCTTTTTCTAAAATTCCAGACGACAAAATAAGTAATAAAAGTATGCATGATTCATGCTGATATCATACCGGGTCAGAATCGGCATCGGTCGATACTCAAAGCTGCAATATTGGTTTCGTATCAGATGTCAAAATGTTACATCGGGCAACCCCTACTTTGCAGCAATTCCAAGTTCTAAAGTTTCCCGTGTCTCCTCTAAATCACACCAGGGAGACTGAAAGTAAAACCTTTCATGGATTTCGTTCAACAATGTCCTTGTTTTTGCCACTCTTCCACGTGGGCCAGAACTGTTGTATCCACAACTAATATTTGCTTTGCCAACTGAGTCTCAGAACAAAGTTGTGGATTTCTGTTGCTTCTCCAGATATTTAGCTCTTGGAACATTATCCTGTGAAATCTTTTGTCTTCCTGAAGTTTTTTTTATTCACGTACCCCAACAAGCTTATAAGGCCACAGTCATACCAGACCAGTTTAATTGAATTGTCGTCAGTTTGCCTAAAAAGCCCAGTCTGGACTTTGATTGAGGTGAGCTCTGGTGAGGCTGGAATGCACATGTGAATGGAAAGCAGACCAGAGACCGCTCTCAAAGCAGGAAGTGGACTATAGCGCAGAGAATTCTGGGTAAATACAACCAACGTGAGAATCGTGAGAATCTAGCATTAGTGAAACAAATTGGTCACAGCCTTTTACTAAAGACTGTGTAAAAGACTGTGTAGTTCCTACAACCACTAAAATCTGGTACCACTCCATTTTTTTTGACATTTTGTGAAGAAGGAAGTTACGCTCATGTCTTCTTCTGAGGTTTTAGTGACCTTTTGTAGTGGAGGGTAAATGTGTTTTACAAGAATACACTTTTTACACTACATTAGTCTATTTCCTTGTATTTCACAATTGTGCTCTTCTTTGTGTTGGTACATTACACAAATTTCCCAAAAAACACTGAGATCTGTGGTTGTTAAGTGATGAAATGCTACAATTCATGCAATATGTGTGAACTGGATCACGTGTTAGTGGGTCAGCTTTCCTAATAACGCAGCGTAGATGGAGAGAAAACAGAATGAAAAAGAAGACTAAAGAAACGGGGAGCGACTGATATGGATGTTGAGAGACAGTGGTAAAATAATAAAATAATAATGACTCAAGAGCCGATTTCCAAGTCATATTTAGCAGCTTAACGACACAAAAAATGTCATGCGTCAATTAATTATTAAAACACTGGAGGGGGGGAAAAAAAGAAAGAAAAAGGCCTTCAAACCCTTTCCCCCCGTACTGTCATTTCTCTTTCTTTTTTTTTTTTTCTCTTTCCACTGTGAGAATCATTTTCATCCCTGATGCTGATATAGGGAGAGAGCTAGGAACATACTGAAGGGTACAGTGAGAAATGACAAGAGCTCAGAAGTGTGTGGGAGAAAGAAAGTGGATGAAAAGAACGTGGCGGTGTCTGGCAACTTCAATATTTTATGTTTCGGGGTCATTAAAAGTGGGCAAGCCATCCCGGCTCCATGTGGGAGCCTATTACGCCAGACCATCATACGGTGGGATAAGTATCTGTTTTTGTTCTGGCTGTCTGATTCTCTCTTTCTCACACCGGCTTACTCCGTCTCTCTCTTTCTCTCTTCTACTTTGGTGAATTCTAGCAACTTAAAAGGGAATTATGTGTAATTAGCAGGGGCATGGTGGGGATAGGGACTTAAATTCTAGTATGTTTTTGGTGGATAAGAAAAAAAAAAGTTCCCAGTGTCAAGAGACAGAAAGACGCAGCAATGGGCTGAAGGAAAAGAGAAACAAAGCCTCTGGCTTCATCTCTCCCACAGGATCCACATGCATGTTAGCACATGAAAGGAAGCTTCAGGACGCATGTGCATCAGCACATAATACAATCAGTAATCCATACAGAAATTAAAGACTTTGTAGCTTCGACTCACTGTTGCATTGGAACAGCAGTAGAGCCCAAGAGTTTTGGGCCGTAGGCCAAGAATCAACCAATTTTACAGTACTCAGGTCTTTTTTACTATTAAAAAAAATTACAACATCTGGTATGTTAAAGAGAAGGACAGGTCACTGTAAGAGGGTCTCAGTTGTGTACAGTTTCCTGACTTTTTTCCTGACTAAGTGGAAAAATCTGCCGAATGTGGCAATATTTTTTATGTGATTAATTGTCAAAATAGATTAACGGAGGCCACACAAAATCCTTCAAAGGGCCACAAATCCCCTCCGGACTGCACTTTGGACATCCCTGTCCTACAAGGTCTACTGCAAATTTTGTGAAATCAAGCATTCTGAGAAAAAGAGCAAGAAAACTACAAACAAAATCCAACATCCTAGAACCGGGTCTGAAACCTAGCAAACCAAAATGATGTAGAATAACAGCAGGTTTCAGGAAGACTACTGTAAAAAAGTACAGTTACAAATCTCTGGTAGGATGTCAGGTGTGTTGTGACATAACTGGCAGTATTTCACAAAACATCATATTGTGGCATCATGCCCAATTGCGCCCCAATGGAAATCTGATGTTGCCACTAGGAAACATCATATTTCCATTCCATACTATAGTGAGACTGCAGGTTGGAGCATTTGAAAATTTAAATTCCTCTCCTCCCATCTGACGGTCTGTAGGGTAATAAAGGCGGGGGGCCACTGCTTCACAGTCTACGGTAAACAAGAGAGGGATAAACTCGTATTTATCCCTCTCTTGTTTCCCAGAGTGGTCTCACCGTGCACAATGACCACTACCTTACTGTCCAGCGCATGTAAACTTCAGAATTTAAAAAGCAGTGGAAAAAAAGACCTAACGAAGCAAATTGAAAATATATTGGCACACCCAAATCATCTAGAACAGGAAAGGAAATATTTATTCTGATTTAAAATCAAAAATAAATGTTACAGGTTTTTTTATACATAGTATGTACTTATATATAGTTTAACTGTATTTATAAGCAAAAACGTAAATAAGAGGAATTTTATAGTTATTTAAATATGCTGCTTTAACTTTATTATTGTACACTTCCATTACACAGTGAAAAATGCAGCTATGTATAAAGCTATTGACCCCATGGTCCCAATCTTATTGAGATGGAGGGGATCCATTTAGCCCCACTTGGCTACTCATTAAGTAACACACACACACGCACGCCTACACACCCCTATGCACACACATAGGGAATAGTAGGGAGTTGGACAAAAACAGAGCTGAACGATTTCTGATTTCTTGTACACGCAGTCCAGTTGATTTAACTGCCAGGAAACACTAAATACAGTTACAAAATATTCTCCAAGAGGAAAATCCCTTTAATTGTGTTTTCAGTGACAAAATAAGCATAGTTATGCAGAAAAACAAGATTCACACGACACAGTCCATCTTTTGGAGCTAAGCTCGCTCTGACAGATGAGTCTCATTCTAACAGACTGATGCGCCAGACAGAACTTTGAATCCGTTTTGTGTTTGACACACGGGCAGGGAAAACATATTCCATCAACAGCTGAAAGATTATATGAAGAACGACACAGTTAGAGACAAACATCGTTATTTTCCTTTTCATCAAACCCTGCAGCTGAAAACATTTAAGAGGAAATATTTGGGTATACAAAAAAACAGTCGTCGTATTTGGGTTTACAAAAAAACAGTCGTCGCCATGGGATTGGGAGAGTTCTCGATATTAAACATATTTATCTTTTCATTTCTCGAGCACATGCCCATGTAACCTCATGCGCAGAGTTTGTGAGCACTATGCCTACTAGAGCTCAGTATGTAGCTTCTCAATTACCTTCCAGCAGAGTTGTGCCGTTCTGCACCAGCTGCGCAGGCTAATCCAGTTAGGCATGTCGTAGCCCAGACGTATTTGTAGGCAAGCAGCGTGTTTAAACGACTACACAAAAGCCTTCCTATGACAGGGATTAGCAACTTGTAACCATTTATGGGATTATGGGTGGTACTCCACTCTAAACTTTTAACTCAGAGGGTATCATCGCAACACTATTGTGTATGTTTGTGGGAAAAAAAAAAAAAATCCTGTTGTACTTGAACTTTTCTGTACTGTTTGTCCATTCAAATGCAAATCCATAAAAAGGGGAAAAAATGATAAATTTAGTGGGCATTTATTGTATCGTTTATCATGATGTATTTCTTATCACAAATAGTTTTGATTTATCGTTGTCAAATTAATTAACAGTGTTTGAAATCCCCCCCCCAAACTGTCATAATCATAGTAGTTTTGCTATTTTCTTCAGTTTGTTCAATGAAAGCCTCAATAAATACCAATAAATTTGAAAATAAAGTTACCGTGTGCAACATAGTGATACAGATCACACGTCTTTACATGACTGGTGTCCTAAAGAAGCGTGTCGAAAACGGGAACGTTTTTCTAGAGCATTAATTATGTTTGTGGGACTATAATTGATGTGACACAAAGTCACAATCATACAGTTATCTAAAAAAAGATGTAATACATAGTTCTTATTGTTACTTTTGTCATTATCACAAAAGTATCACAAGATATCATGATAACACTTGAAGTCCATATCACCCACCCCTGCTATGATTGGCATTTATTGTATCATTTATTGTGATAAATTTCTTATAATATTGTTGCCACAATAACTTCCAGTTAATGATGTTTTAAGAAAGTATAACTGTCCGTATTGTTGGGATTGTTCATTATGCTATTGTCTTTTGAAATGTGATTAAATACAGTAACTGTGTGCAGTTTGGTGATACATAAGACAATTCTTTTACAAACAGGTGTGTATGTCAAGAGCAGTATTTTGTTTGTGGGGCTATGATTGCTGTATCATGCAGTCACAGCCATATAGTTGTTTTGTGAAATCAAGCATTCTGAGAAAAAGAGCAAGAAAACTACAAACAAAATCCAACATCGTAGAACCGGGTCTGAAACCTAGCAAACCAAAATTATGTAGAATAACAGCAGGTTTCAGGAAGACTACTGTAAAAAAGTACAGTTACCTCAAAAAGAAGCAAAAGAAGAAATAAAAATAATACTTATCACAATAGTATCAAAATAAAATATTGTGATAAAACATTAAGTCCATATCACCAACCTCCTACTACAGAAGCAAATGGATGTCTTTTTCTGAATAGTATTAAAGCGTACAGAGCTCCAAAGAGTTATGGGTAATGTCCTCTGGGCACATGTGGACAATATGGTGTCTTCAAAAAGTAATCATGAGTGTTGGATTTGTATTGCGTGTCCAATAATCCAGATACCCCTGCATAAAACCGAAGGTAATCAATTGCTTGCAAAAGTTAGCGAAATGGTAAATGCAAACTGACACTTGGTAATTTAATCTTAGTATCCATACAAATGTGATGTGAAGGTTTGTTGGAGAACATTAATGAAAAAAAAACAGCAATAGGGAGACAGAAACACAGCAGACAGGTCAATATCTCATGCTTTGAACAACTTATAGAGTATTGTTTAATCAATCATCTGAAAATATGAAAATGCTAGTCGCAATTTTATTTTCTGTCTTCACAGTTCTGTCCAAACATGACTGGCAGAATGCTTTGCTCTGTTTACCTCTGATTTGTTTGTGTCAGTGTTATATCTATATTGTTGGGGTTTTGTGCTTAAACCTTGATTTTGAGCCAAACGGGATACATTTTCTGCTGCTGCTACTGAGTTTATGGTTTCCCATCTTCCATCCATCCATCCATCCATCCATCCATCCATCCATCCATCCATTTTATGTACCACACAATGGTTTATAGAGTTTCCTAATGTTTATTCAGTAAAATTGTAAATATATTAACAAAATAGAAAGTTAAATATGATTTTTCTTAAAAAAAAAAGCTTTGATGACACTGTGAGAATCTTTTTTTCTTCTACTTTTAGTTACTTCATAGATCTCAATGCACAGTGAACTATCAGAAAATAATGCAGTCCTCACTGTACAGAGCGCTCGTATTAATAGATCAGAGGCTAGTGACGACAGACTTCTTTCTTGTTCTCAACGTGTTTCTAAAATAGACTTTTGAATCCTCACTCAGAAATATTTCAGTATATCATCCAGTTTTTGACCTTCTGCACAATGAATGCTGTCTGATTTTAAGCGGTCTTTTGCAACCTTATCCTTCGATGTCTATTCTCCTTTACTTCGTGCCACGCCCATGTTCGCAAAGAAAAGTTTGGGGGTTTTTTTGTTGTGAGAGAATGATTTGTTGCCAGGCAACTAGTCCAGTGTAAGCATCGCTATATGTGATGAGTGTGTGTCTTTGACAAATGACAAGGCTCCCAAATCCTGCTTTTTAGTTTGAATGCATGAAACAAGACTGTTCAGGCGCAATGTTTCAACTCGCGTGTGTGTGTAGATGGGGGTGCGCGTGCATGTGTGTGTGTATTAATATGGATGCTGTTGCTATCTCTGATGATTCATTATAGAAAGAGGAGAGGTGAGAACTTAAATTTGCTGCAGTTTTAGTATAGCTTTATTAGTGTCTTATGGGACAGACCAGGGGGAGGCAACCTTTTTAACTCGCCCGCAGACTTAGCAAGACACTCCGGAGGAATGTCAAACTGAGACAGTGGAGGAGCGAGGTGTTGTCCCGTTAGACCGTCAGTTCCCAGAACCACACACATACAAAAAAAACCTCTTAAGACTACCCTAAGCGTAAATGCAAAGAGCCATTTATGCCCTCAAAAAACATAACTAATATAGAACTGCTAAATTTACATGACCCTTTGAAGACATGTTTTCAGCCAAGATGAATAACTAATGTTTAAAATCTGCGTGTATTATTGGAAAACCAAACAAAACAATCATTTACCTAAAAAGGATTTTTTTAGGTGAATCAACACATAAAAGAAACATCTCAAAATAAATCAGAACACATTACTGGTGAAAATAAATAAGTATTAGACTATTAGGAGACATTGTGCTAATTGGAGCATACCTCCATTTTATGTACCCTAAAAAAAATTTGGTTATAGCTTCCAATATTTTTTCAATAAAAATTGAAAAAATATATAAGAACAAAATAAAAACTAAATATGACAGAAGTAAATAGCTGTGTGGGATACTACACAGTTACTCCATTGAACTAACTGAAAACCCTGGAATAAACTTCTTGGTGTTGTATAAGAACTCTGAATTTGTAATTTCTGTTTTTGTTGTTTTTTAAGATTTTGTTTAAAACCTGTGCAATTAATTTCAATTTATTGTAAACATCAACCTAAAACCCCATCAAGATATATATACATATGTATATGTACGATACTGACAACATTTGGTTTATGTTAAATAGCTGAAAACCGACTTCTAGTTGAAACTTGGCACATATTATGCAAAAAAAAAAGAGACATGTTAAAAAGGCCCTGCCAGTTTTTCAATACATTATCAAAAACCAAAGGAAAAAATCCTCAGGCCTGAGAGCAGATCTACAAAAAGTGGGAGTAGTCTCAGAGCAATCTGTTGGTAAGGTTTTCCAGTGGTGAAACTGTCATTAGTAAATTAGCAGTGTGGTAGATTGATATTGTAATAGGAGGATCAATAACGCTGCAATCCGGCCCTCGGTTACTGATGCATACGCTGCTGCAACTGCCAACTTCCAGTTTCTCTCCCTCCATCGCTTTGCCCTGTTTTTATGAAGCTGTTTCTTATTTTGCTGACTGCACTGCTGCCACGCCTCCCCCACAATGCTGTCATCCTAAAGTCTTCGTATCCACAGGGTCTGAACCTGAGAATATTTCCCTTTATTAAAGCAATAAAACACAAAAGATCCATTAAAAAACGTGCCTTTGGGTCTACGGGAAAGTCTTGCTAGGAATTCCGAACAAAACCTGATTAAGACGCTTTCAGAAACAGAAAGAGTTTAAGGAACGATTGAAGTAAATAAACGTCAAAAATATGTCAGCACAGCAGTGGATGGAAAAATATGAAATAATTGTAGGACATTAATTGCATTTGACTGTTTCACAGCTAAATTATTTATAGGGAAGAAGTAGCAGGATGACGGTATGTTGTTTTTTGTTTTTTTTTCTCAGACAGCTGGCTCCACCAGAGCTCCCACAGCATCACACAGCTTATAAAAAGTCGTGCGTCATTCCAACATGTTGGATCCATAGAATCCATAGCTCTTCTGTAAAATGGCTGACTATAATTTTCCCAAACCGCCACATACGTAGCTGCTCCCAATTGGACAGGGCTTGTTGCTCCGATACCTGAAAGACGCCGACGTCTCCTCTGATTGGCTGATAGATGATGAGCGCTAGCGCCCTGGCTAATTTATGAATATATATATCTGTTTACATCTGTCGTTACCATGATTTCTAATGTGATTTAAATTCTTTAATGGAAACACCGTAATTAAGAAATAGTGTTTTCTTGACATTAGCGGGTATATAGGTAAAGATCTGCGCACACCAAATCACACACAGCTAGGATTGTCTCGAGGCAAATTTGCTCCTGTGCTCGTTCTGCCCTCTTCGTCAGGCAGCAGTCCAGCCTTTGGAAACCCGTTGGTAAAAACCCGATCATCATCCGCATCGCAGCTATCAGAACGTGTGCAAGAATGTGGAGCCTTACAGTCTGGAAATTGCAGTAATCTGTTTTTATCTTTTGCGTTTTCTATGCTTGTTTTTGCTTGAAAACACTTCTTTGTTCTTTTTACCTGTGATTGGTGCTCTATGTGAATAAAGTTTGCTTACTGTACTTTGACTTTTTTTTCTGTTTCTATCATGTTTTCCTCTTCCAGCTTCATGCATTAATACAGGTTCTTTAGGAACAGTGCGCCGTCTTTCTCTCTTTTACACTTCGGTGACTTGTGTTTATCCCTCATAGAGAGGCGGATAGAGCAGGCAGCCTACTACTTCCAACACCAGCAGCTGCAGCAGGTTTTATCTATTTTACTCCAGTCGGCTCAGTTTTGATCTGTATACTTTATTGTTGCTGCTGCATTAATCAAACAATGTGGCATTCACTATAAATCATGATTACAAGATGCGTCTATTGTGGTAATTTCACGCTCCTGCCTGAAATCCCGCTCTGCTCATCTGGAAGCTCCTCAGTAGGAATGGAAACTGTCCTCTGCGGTTGCCAATTAAAACGTGGAAGTGATGCTTCGCTCCGCCTGAATTACTCCGCCTCTGTAGTTCTAGCCTGATAACTATTGCATCCTAAAGTAAATATAATACATATAAGAACAATTTCATTAAAGTAACTTGTTCCTATAACTTGGCACACCACACATTTCTATGTAGAGTCCCATGCTTTCACTCCTTTTTCTTTACTTTGGTGTTAAATGTGAAGAAAAGTTTACCGATTCTTTAGATATCTGAGATTTTAATAGAAGCTGACCTCCAGGCCAGCAGGAGTTAACTGTTGCATAGCAAATTCAGTAAATGAAATGAAAGGAAAGCACTTTATGTGTAACTGCTAAAATTCAATAAAGCCAATATGCGGTGAAAGTCAATTTGTACAAATGAGTTCCTTATTACAAAACTTACAGTTAATTATACCAATTTGCAGCTGCTTTATTGTGAATCTGTTCCCAGCTTACTTTGTGTCTCTCTCTTTGTGCCTTCACTTGACATTCTTTGTGAAGGATTTTCTTTTGTCTGATTGCTGTGATTCTGTGCACCACATTCTTCACCATAAAATGACGGGCTTTAAACCTAGACTCTCATTAAAACATTTCTATTTTACGGTTTCATTGTAAAAAGTTTTTTTAATGGTCAATTTATTTGTTCAGATTTGTCCAAACATTATTTTAAGATGATCTTGATAAGTATGTATCCAGGTTTTCAAAGAGTTTTTGTTTTAAAGGGGAGGTATTGTGTAAAATGTGCTTTTTTGAGATTTACATCATGTTGTAATGTTCTTCCCTATTCATAAACATACCTGGAGTGTTGTTTTGATTCTTTAATGCATGTTTGATAAATCCTGTACTCTCCATGGCAACAATTCAGCTGTGCAAAACACCTGGGTGGACCTAGCTCCGCCTTTGAGGACGAAACTCCTCCTCGGAGCTGCAGTGTTCAAGTTTCCAAGCTTCCACTTCCTCCGCTGTCAGCTCCTTCAGACTAGCCAGCAGCAATTAGCAAACATCTGGTGGAACTGCGCATCTGCTGGGCTCATTAATCGAGCTACTTCTCAGAGCAATACTGGTAAAAACGTTGTTAAAGGGTTAACAGAGGAGCCATGTTGTGTTGACTTCCGAAAGGTGGAGTTTCAGGAAGAGCAGGAGTTTTTAAAGACACAGAGGCCCAATTTCAAGGTGTTAAATTCTGAAGTCAAATTTCTTTTAAGTCATATTCCATAATTATTGCATTTTCATAACAATTGTAACATAGCTACCTTATTGTGATATAAAATGTGGCTGGAAAACACATAATGCTGCCCTTTTGAAGGTGGTCTTCAGCAGTGGCGCCCCCTAGAATGCCGCTCGTATCAAAATATCACAGCAAACTCTCATGCGTGGTGATTTTGAATTTATCTCATGGAGTTAGTTTACATCTTCTGTAGTAAGATACAACATCGTTCAGAAAACATCGCCAGTCCTCATGTTTAGACCAAAAAGAGTTGATTGGTTAGATGTCTGATTAATAAATTAGGTTTAAAGAAGGTTTATAGAGATGAAATCACTTAATCAGACCAACGTTCATCACCTTTAATTAAGCTTTTATCTGCCTGGTATCCATGACAACCTAAACCAATGAACAACACTGTAAAGTTAGCAAGCTGCTTTTAATGAATCCCAGCTACCTTTAATCAGCTATAGATTGTAATCCAAAAAATATATTATTCTATAGAGACAATTTTAAAAATAATTACTGTAAGTTATGCCAAACCTTTAAAGTCCATTTCATTACTTTAGAACCATTTTTTTGTCACAATTAGACTAAAGGTATCACTAGTCTAAAACACACTTTCAAAAGAATAATAATCATATTAAGCTTAAAATAATTCATTTCAATTTTGACAATTTGATGTATTTCACATTTCTGGTTATTCTGATAACTATGTAATCATCACTTAGTTTCTGGTATTCAGCCACAAAAAAGCTGATTTTACAATTGACTCTTGTTGGGGGTGAACCGCCACAATGCTGCCAACTGATTGGTTAAATAGTAGAATTTAAAGAAAGTTTTATACATTTCACTTTACTAATAAAGCCTGCATTTTATTAAAGATAACTGAACGTTTTTCTACTCTACACCGACTGATTTCCAGAGTAGCTTGCAGAATTTTATTGAATATTTTCATATGCTAAACTCCTCTCAGCACAGACCAAATTCATGACTTTGACTTGGCAACGTTTCCAGATATGGAAAAAGACCCTGTGGAGTCAGCATGGATCAATAAGTTTTGTATGTGCATTATACAACAGCCTATGTCAATTAGGGCCAAGAAATAATACAAAAAAAAAAGAAGAAGAAGAAGAAGAAGAAGTTGCTGTTGTTGCAACACCGACTGCCAAAAGAAGTCAAAGTTGTCATGATGCTTCATGAATAACTTTGTCCTCCTTGGCCAGACTTTAATTAGCAGAAGCTCTCACAGTTAGAGGTCTGAATATAGAATCAGGCGGCGCTAAGATTATGGAGAAGCAGGGGGCTGGGAGCAAAATGAGCAAAACAATGAAGTTTGAGTATCCCAGCATCATCGAGGAGCAATGAGACTAAAAAGCAGAGTATAATGAAGTAAGGTGGAAAAAGTACCTGTGCGAAGTCATGCGGTTGAGTCTGACGCCAGGGTTGGACACCTGCAGAGAGAGTAACCACTGGTAAGGCGGAAGTTAAAACATAGACGACTCTAGATCCTAAATTCAACTCTGTTCCTTATATGAATTATTCTCATTTTGGTTCTTAAGATACCAAAATTTCCATTTCACTTTATACTTTGGTGCGTCTAATTATGTAATGTTTAAATATTAAATTATTGATAATTTGATCAGTCACTCAGTACTGCAGCAGACTTCTTACTTAATACTTCTTACTCTTCAATAATTTCCCTACTTTTTCCTTTGACTTGAGTAGATGAATGTTGTAGTGCTACTCTTGCTTGTGTAAAATCTTTGAGTATTCTGCCCTCCTCCGCAGAGCAACCAGCTGAACTTTGGATCATATTACTTCTGTTTTTGACCTTTTTTTTTTATTGTTCAAAATATATATATTTTTATATATCAGACCAAAATAAAGTGAGTAAACACAGAATCGTGTTTCCATAAAATGACTTCATTTTTAAGGAGAACAACAGCCAGCAGATTGTTCCAGATCGTTCCTCTTTTGGCCCAAAGATAATAACTTCACAGAACGCAATGCAGATGTCTGCGTGTGACTCAAACTTTGGCCTGACAGAAAAGTCCCACAAGAAAAGAAAAAAACTGAGACAAAATTTAAGACATACGATCAAAACATTTAAGGTCAACTCACATTTGACTTAAAAGAGCATAGTCTTTATATTGAGTCATTTCAATGGCGTACAGTGATTGAAGGGATAAGCCCTGTAAAAACAATACGTATCACACATCCGACAAGTGTTTTTTGAGGAGACAGTTATACGATGTAACTGAAATAGTGCACAAATCTGACACTGCAGAAAAGAAATTGACTTATTGATGCACTTTTTTCACTTCCGATACCGATATCTGAGGTTTTAGTAAAACAGCGCTGACTTGATTTAAAAACATTTCTTTTCTTTTTTTTTTGTTTTTAACACAGGCATAAATGAACTTAATCACAAATTTATTTGATAATTCTGCACCAGTGCAGCTCAGTTAAAAACCAGGAGCTTCTCAAGCTTGGATAAACATGTAAGAACACCACGACTTCAAATTGTTCAGCGCAATTAGGAGTAGAACAGCTGACATGAAACAAATGATGAAGAAACTGAAACTAACAAAAGCTAGAGGTGAACTACGTTGGCGAAACATGTAAAAATGAATGGGAACAACACTTCTTTCAAACTGTTCATAAAGTATTATTAGAAATAAATACTAAACCATATTGTCACTGAGAGCACAAAGCAAAGAATTAGACTGAATAGATTTGCCCTCGTCACCGATTCCCCATCTAGAAATTTTTTCAACATTAATACCGACACAAATATTAATATCGGATCGGTGCGACTCTACTTAAAGCAAGCTCATATGTCTTGCTGAAAAGCTTCTTGTAAGTTCATTTAGTCTTATTTCATGTGTACTAAGAAATCTGCATTAGAAACCAGACCAAAAATACTTGGTAAGATTTTGTGCTTTTGCACCAATGACGTGTTGTGGAATAAAAAAAAGCATTGCAACATCTGAGGTTACAATTTCAAGCTTATACTGCAATTCTAACTATTATTTTCCAAACCATTATGGTATTGGTAAAAACTACAATTAACGAATCACTTGGTGTGTTTTTTTTTTTTTTGTCAGCCTGTAGACGAGGGGCAGTCAGTTCCAGTCCTTAGAGTTCTGCATATTTTAAATGTTTCCTCAGCAGAAAACAGCTCATTTAAATGAATGGATCATTAGCAGGCTGCAGCAACCAGGTGACCGACTGAGGAGATAATTAAACTATTTGAATAAAGTGATGTTGGGGCCGGGGCCGACGTGAAACACACGGCACACTGGTCCCTGAAGACCAGAACGGCCCACCTCTGCAGCAGACACGTTGCAGTAGTTGGCATACTTTGAGGTTGCTTCGTGGAATCCGGACTTTTCATCAGTACTTCAAAACCCAAGGAAATTAGACCGATTAATCTGAACCTGATTACCCTGATGTTTTTGGCATTAGGACAATCTTGTTTAGAGAATAGAAAAGTATGATATTTAGAGAAGTCAGTCCTAGAGAGAGAGAGAGAGAGTCATTCATTGATTGGACAGCAAGTCACATAAAAACAACACATCAGTAATTAATGTTTAGCTAAAGGGAGTAGCACTGAATTCCCCCGCTTCAACCAGTAGGAATTTAAAAACACAAAACATGTCGATCAAAAACATAGCACTGACTGAAATGACAATAAATAAAATAATAACTAACTAACACATAAAACCCAAATTCAAATCCTCAATTAGAGAAAACGAGAGCTTTCAGTTGTTAAAAATATATTATTTTTATGTAAAAGTTTATTAAATTACTTCATTGGTTTACTGTCCAGTGTCATGTTAATGACAAATTTAGCAATCCAATCAGATTACAGAAGGATTTAGCTCTCAGTAGGCGGAGTCAGACATCTGACTCCACCCCCAAACCGTTTTGATTGGATAATCCTTCCCCTTCCCTCCAAATGTCTGTGTTTTTTTTTTTCTGTGACATATTCTCTGTGATTTACTAGAGGCAGGGATGTGGTTTTGCCAGATGCTGCCACAGAGACGATGCTTGGTGGGAACACCGTGTATCTGCTGCAGAATGAACTGGTTCCATCAGGGACCGTCGACAAATTCCAGTCGGTCGAAACACGGAAACCACATTCAGTGGAGACCCAAACACCGAGAACCAAAGCTAAACGAGACACACCTGATTCCAGAACATTTTCATTGATCTCCTACTTTATATTTTCATGAATAATTGCACATTTTTCTTCAAACCCATGGATGTTTTCAACCAATCTTGCTTCATTTTAGCCACTCTAGAAATGAACAGTTTTAATAACAGATGAGTTAAAGTTATTTTTTTTTTATTAGTTTGCCCTTGAAAGGAAATTATACGATTTAAACATATTAGTTTTCATGAAGAGAATGACATTCACAGTATCAATAACACAACTATATTTAATAAGAGTGGATTAGCAGACAAAGGATTAGATCCCAAAATAAGTGGCAACAGAGTACAGGCTTTTGCACAAAAAAAAAAAAAAAAAAAAAAAATTCCATTAGTTTTAAATGACATTTGAGTAGTTCTATTATTATTATTTATAGTGCTGAAAAAAGTAAATCTCATAAATGCCTGTGATAGCCTTGGTGCCAAAACAGTAATTAGTGTATGTGATAACTGGCAATGAGTCTTTTACATCGCTGTAAAGGAATTTTGGCTCACTGAGGAGTCCGTCCGTCAGTCAGTCAGTCAGTCAAAATTTCCACACTTGTGTGAGTTTTAATTAACTGAGATGCTGAAAGGCTCCTAGCAACTTTGTGATGGCGGGTCGTCCTTCTGCAGGATTTTCTCACAGAAAGAGGAATTCATGGTTCCGTCACTGACAGCAAGCCGTCCAGGTCGGTGAGCAGCAAAGGAGAAACAGCCAGACGGCCACCAGCATGTGTTGCATTAACAACACAATCGAAATAACCCACACCTTTCAAAATGGAAGGTATGGAAATAAGTCAGTTGAAAATGAGCATCTGAATTGGCAAATTGACCTGGAGTTCCTCTGAGGCTTCACGTGAATGCTTACTGCACAGAAATGAAATTTACTTGAGTGGTTTCTGCTGACTGCTCCAGTCAATGTCAAGGAAATGTGTTGGTTACTTCCCTATCACAGGTCTTTAATAGCATAAAAAATATATGTAATAGAAGAGAATGTGCAACACATTTCATTAATGATTCAAAGTCTTCTGACAAGGTTAAAATCATTTCCATTTGCTGTTGCCTACTCTCAACATTTTGTCATTTTTATTAATTTCTTTACTTGTTCTTATTTTTAAAACTTTTTAATTTTAATCTGTTTGACGTGTTTTTTTTTTAGTTTCAAACTCTTTGCAGAAGCACTTTGAATTGTCTCTGGATGAAAGGTGCCATATTAAATAAAGGTGCTTCGCCTTCTGATCACATTGCCTGGAAGCAATTGATGAAAAATGCATAGTCATAGTTTTACATTAAAAATATTATAAAAATAGGAGATCAATGAAAATGTTCTGGAATCATGTGTTTCTCGTTTAGTGCCACAGTTCAGCGTTGCTTCTCGGTGTTTGGGCCTTTATTGAACGTGGGGCGGTCTTTTCGTTTCCGTGTTTCAACCGACTGGAATTTGTCGACGGTCCCTGGTGGAACCAGTTCGTTCTGCAGCGGGTACACGGTGTCCCACCAAGCATCGTCGCTGTGACAGCGTCTGGCAGCAAAACCACGTCCCTGCCTCTAGTGAATCACAGACACTCTGTCACATATCCAACCTAAAACTAACTTCACTGCAGGAGGAAAACCGCTAAGGAAGAAAAAAAAAAACTGCGTTCAGAATGAAGAAGAAAGATTATTTGATCAAAAAGGTTTGAGGGTGGAGCTGGAGGTCCGACTGACTCGACTGCCAAATCTATCTGTAATCTGATTGGGTCCTTAAATTTGGGCTCGACATGACGTTGAACAATCAGCTCAAAAGCAGAGAACCCTGGTAAAAATTTGTACTTGCATCCTGAAACTGCAGAAGCAATTAAAGTTGGGCGCAAAGTTTTACATTTTGTTTGATTAGTATTTTTGAAAATAAAATTTTTACCCAAATGTATATTTTTTGCTAAATATAATTTTTTTTCACAATTAATATTTAGCGAAAAAATTTAACTTGGGTAATTATTTTTTACAAACAAATCTTTTTTTTTTTCTTTTTTTTTTTACACCCGTACGTACAACTGCATATTAGAAACATTGTAGATAGAAAATAAATAAATACATCAATTTGTGCCAAAAAAAATAATTGAAAAGTTTTGAGTTTAAAAAGTCAAACATTTTCAGCTTTTTTAAATTTTCCAAGTTGCAAAAGTGGAAGAAAACGTGTATTTTAATCTCAATATCTATCTAGAATAACCCTAATATGCCGTTTTGTACAAACATGATAGGATTTTTAGCCATTTTATTTTACCAGATACAAAACTCAACTTGCAGCTACACATGATGGTTCACAAACGCAGAACATTTATGACTGGATTTCTTTGTTAAGTTGTGGCTTGCCTCATTGTGTGAGCTAAAAGTAAAATTACATTCCTACATTTACCCAAGTACAATCTGAATTAATAAATGCGAATAAATATGGCCGTTTTCTCAACGTATCAGTGACTGTTCTGTCTCTCTTGCGCACAATATAATAAATCTGTTATTCGAAAGACCAAAATAACAAGAACGAGAAAGTACAAGTTCCTTAATGGAGCATCATTATTACTGGCATTTGAACCATTGCCCAGCTGTCAACAAGTTTAATTCTAGCTGGCAAACAAAAAGGAACTGTTTGGAAAGGAGTAACAATCTGTCTTCCTTTCCCCCAAATCTAGTGAACTGCTCATTAGCTAATGACAGAAAGCTATTCTTGCTCTTGGCAGCTCCTGCCTGAATGTGTCTCACACAAATCTTTGTTCTATAGGCATCTTTACTTCTTTGTCTTTTTATAGAAACACATTCATCCTCATGTATGCAGAAACTTGACCACAAGCAATTAATAATTTAGCTTTAATCAACTCCTCTTTGGTAAGATGTGGGCCACTGAGGAGACGGTATTGACCAAATTTGCATTCGCTGCCTTGGTTTTCCCAGTGCAGACGCTTAAGAGAGCTGCTTGAATTAATAAATTAGTATTTGCTCTTCTGCAACAACTGGAACTCATTGATTATCTTCTGCTTCACCCATTTGGTTGTAGAACTCTAGCTGCTGATCAAAGAACATCACATCTGACTATTAGACATTTTGCTATGTAAGTATTTTTATTCTTGACTTTGAAGATTTTCCACTATTTTATTTTTATGTGATATGGGTTTTGGTTTGTCCAAATATTTACAACCTTGGAATTAGTTTATGTGCTTATGTTGTGGCTGTATTACTTTTTTCTAATTTTATATCATTACTTCTTTTTCAATTTTATGCTTAGTGGATTTTTTAAATGGACGTGTTTGGTCGGTTTTTTGTTGTCTTTTCATTGATCATTTTCAAACTGGCAGTGTTACTGCAGTGCTGTCTCATTCAGTTACAGTTTGTTTATTTTTGTTGAGGAATTTTGTTTTCATTTAATTACCTTTTGTTGCATTTCATCTGCCTGTTTTGGAACACTTTTAACGGAGAATGCAGTTTCCTGGAATGTTACATTATTTTCCTCCGTTTTTTTTCTATTGCACGGTGCAAAGATGCTAAGTCTAATGTGAACTATGTGAATTACATCTGGTCAGACAGAGGGGGCACTGCAGGAGAACTGCTACCTTAAAAACATGACAAAAACAGGAGGTGAATTATATCCATGACACTTATAACCTCATAAACATTTTAAATGTAAAAGTATTTGTTACTGTTTCCAAACACAACATTTGAAGCGGATCATGCAGTGTTATTTTTTCACAGCGGTTACAATTTAACAGTTAAGTAAAGTCATTCAAAACTAGATGAAAACGTAACTAAAGTGGATCTTTATGTAATTATGCGGATTTGGCACAATTACACAGAAGTAAAAGAGTGGGATTTCTTGTATTAAAACCATATCTATGCCAAGTCATTTAATACGACAGAAATGTAGTTTAAAGAAATTTAGCAGATATGTGTTCCCTCATCAGAGACCTCCATGCAGGAATACAACCCAGCAAAGATAAACTTGATATTTTTTCCAAGATTTAATACTGAATCGGTATTAAAATCCCTCTAGAGTAAAACTGCAACATTAACAGATGCTTATTAAATAAAACCAATGACATACAGTATGTCTCATAGACTCATGCTAGCATTGCCATGAGGTGCTATAACTAGCATGTTGACCTACACCAACATGCTCCATTCATTGTGGAAAAAAAACATGTCAAAGCTAAAACTAGCTAAAATGCTAATTAGCTAAAATGTTATCAATTTCATGTGGGCTAACACTAGCATGTTGACGCGCATTATCCCAGTCCAATTAATGTGCCAGCTTTAGCTAAACATAGCAAAAATGACTTGGATTAACAAGACACAATGTTCACTTAAGAATAATCTTCCTCCGCCTACGCAGGTACAATCAGACACCCACGATTTAAATTCTATTACAGTCAAAGTTATAAAATAAATAAACGAAAAAGAAAGTTTGAGCTGAGAAAATTCAAAGACTTCTCTCTTCCTAAAACTCCTTTCCAGTAGTTCAGAATATATCAAAAAGGACAACCATCATGTCAGGGCTGTTTCAAAGTAAATGTCAACTCTTGTAGCCAAATTGTACCTGAACTGATGCAGATAAAACTGAAGGGGAAAGAAAGGCTGCAAAAAAAAAAAAAAAAACCTGCCCTGCTCTGTGAAGATGTTCTTGTTGAAACAAACTTTTTGTAACAGTATTATATTTTTAAACTGTTTTTCATGTTTTTTTAATAGTCTGAATACTTACAATTAGCTATCTGCATTTATATGTAAAAGCAAGCTAAATAGTATGAATTCAGGTCAGGGCTTACACATTTGTTAGTCGGATACCCTGACCTACTTTATGTATTTAATCATGTTCCTAAAGTTGTTGCTTTTTTCATAAAGTTGTCTTATCCAGAGGAGTGTTGTTAAGTTGAAAAAGCGATATTTGACTTTGTGGATTTTTTCTTCTTTTATTGGTGGGTCAAAAATAGATTTTCAGTAAATTATCCAAAGTTCATATTTATGTAGACTTGAAACAACAGCATCAGTGTGCCTTTCTCATTTCTGACTTGCGCCTCTCATTTTTGGAATTTAACTTTTCTTTTTCCTTTTGATTAACTCAGAAAACCTCTTAAAAGTTTGCTTCTCTGAGCGACTCCGTAGCTTAACGGTCCTCGTCTCATCACATGGCATTGCTAGTAGAGGTTTAAATTAATTGAATGTGACCTAAATCATTAAATCCGATGTTATCTGAAGGGAAGCATGAATTCAAAAAAAAAAAAAACTGGAAGGTCGGCCATGAAAGGCGGTGAGGGTTGGGGAGGAAAAGAGAAAAAAAATCAACTTCCATCTGAGAGCGATGCAGAGTTTAGATGGAGGCTAGAAGACGAGGAGATGCGGAGCGAAGCGAAGAGACCCACAATCATACGAAACAAAAGAAAAGCCAATAATATGGATCAAAAATGCGCGCCGTAAAAATGACTTCACACAAAGAGGCATCTGATGTAGTGTTTTTCAGCAACAATTTGCCTTCTTCCTGCGTCCTTTCATACGTCTTACATAGGCTCTTTTGATCATATCTGACACAAGTGCTTTCTCCCCTGTAGCTTCGCCATCATCTCCTCTCATGTGGGTTATAATGTCTCCCAGTCATTCCTCTCTTATTAATCTTTGCCAGGCGGGCTTATTACTTTTTTTTCCCCACCTCCTGCTCCTGTATTTCATCCGAGCCACTTTCTCTCCTAACTGTCTTCCTTTCACCGTCTTGTTTTCTTCACTTCCTGGATCCTCCTCCCCACCGCCTTTCCATTTTTCGTCAGTCCCTTCGTGGTCCAGTGTGCCGTGGCATCCTCGGCGTGCTTTAGCGCAACCGTTCGAAGCAATAAACGTTATCCTTGCTGGACATCATTTAGGTGGTCCAATGAGAGGCGACTCAGGGACACACGTTTTGGATTTTTCTCTTCTGTTTTTTCACAGCACCATGCACAAATTCAGAAGTTCTCTCGCTCAGAAGAATGTGTGATGTATGCGTGTTTTTGCCCCATCGGGTTAGGGTTGTTACAGTTGGCAAGATAGTGAAATTAGCTTGTTATACTTCAGAAGATTTGTTTTAAGATTTGTTTTTTTACCTAGTTGTTGATATCAGTTGTTTATTGATTATAGAATAAATGTTTCAAACTACAAACTGGGTAAATTTACACACAACAGAAATTCTCTCAAATGTAGACAATGGCTGCTGATCGGCTGGTCATGAAATTCTCAAAAAAAAAAAAAAAAAAAAAAAAAAACTTGCCCTGTTAAATTAATCACCGGCAGTCAGTGCTGTCCGGACATTCCTGCTCCATAAATTTACCTACATTAATTAGCTTCAGGACTCGGTCGTGTTTTCAGTGTGTGAGCCAAATCAACGAGGGAAAACTAATTAAAAGTGGTTGAGCTGCAGAAGAGAACCGCTCTCCATACAAATATATATCCAAACTTTTTAGTAGGCCCCCCCATCACCTCTGTGTACGTTTTAACAGAGTGCATCATGTTTCATGTTTCACAAGGTTGAAAATATTTTTGAGTTATTTATCCACTAAGCAACTAAACACAACCTTATGCTGGTCTGCACCTTGCACCACATGGCCTTTTAGGCCCCCCCATCCCCCAGTGGCTTTTAATAATATTGGCCAGTAATAGCATAGATACGGGAAGTGTTTTGATATATTATTTGTATATGTTACAAAAGTTTAATGTTTTTTTTCTTTATTTTACCTAAAAGTTGCTAGAAAATTGTTTCTAAATTCTCCAACAAAACAAAAAACAGACTTTAAATGTTGGATATGTATTTATTTTAATTACCTGAAAAGGCTCTTTGGAATAGAACAGGTGTTCACCTCAGGTCTATCACTCAAAATCTTAATAAAACACATTGTTTGCGATTGCAACAAATTAGTCGTCACCTCTGTTCTTTCCTCAATGAAACATCAGGGGTAGCAATAACTTTAGTATTTAAACACACACACACACGCAAACGCACCACACATGAAACCGTCGTCTCATGTATTCAATCTAACAAGCGATATTTGGTAGCCTTGTCTGAATGACGTGCGTAAAGACAAACATCTGGTGCATAGCCATGCTCAAAGTGGACCAGTTGCCTGGTAACAAATTGTGCTCTCTCTCTCAAAAAAACATTTTCTTTTTGTGGATATGGACATGGTTCGAAGAAGAGGAGAATGGACGCCAATGGATAAGGACGTAAAAGATCGCTTGAAATAAGACAGGAGTTATTATGCAGAAGGCCAAAGAATGGACGAAATATGAAAATATTTTTTGTGTGAGGATTCAAAAGTCTATTTTAAAAACACGTTGAGCTTCTGATCTATAACTACAGGTGCCTTTGCACACAAAAGACCTAAAATAAGCTTCCTTGCAGTGCTTCCAAATAAAAATTCATATTTACTTTCTGTTTTGCACCAATGTATTTAGATTTTTATTGAATTTTCACTAGAAAGCATTATCCAGTTTCCATCGGATGGAAGGAAAAGACACTCCTCTCGAACTCTCACCCAAATTCTGCCTCATTTTCCGTCCAGGGCCGGTGGAGTTTTACCTTCTACCTTCCCTAATTGGGCACTGGGCACATCAGATGACTCCATTCATTTAGACAGGTGGTAATTGGAGATCTCAGAGGCGCAAACAGCTCAACCAACCCGGCACAGAGTACCAGAAGGGAAAAGACAGTGGGTGAGAAGATATGGGATGGATTGATGCTAAAGGCTAAAAGGTAGCAGTTGAATTTATCTGACCAGATAAAGTCAAATAAAAACTGCAAAGAAGAGCAGAATGTGGGATGAAACGTGTTACCGACACCGAGAAAGATGCAATTCTGCACCTGCCATGTTTTTAACAAGCGAAATTAAAACATTAACATACGTTTAAACTGAATACTAGACCCTAATTTGTATTCCACTCACTCTGTAGTCATTAAGAAGAAACTTTTCAGGTGGGAAATGGAGGTTCCTGAAAGCGGGTACGTGCCTTTGAGGCCATAGATGGTTTCCATAGTGATGTTTGTCTTGACGCAGAATAGTGGGGGGAAAAAAGCAGCCAAGACGCATTAGGCTGACTGAGGTGGGTCGTTCGAAAAAGACTGAGATGTGGAATGACAAAACATAAGATCTGGAAAGAAAAGTGATTTAGAAATTGGGAACTGAATTATTTTCAGTGCCCAAGACAGCAGAGACAATCCGGTGTTCTTGCTAAAGTTGAATATTATCATCGGATTCACATAAAAAGAAAAAAAAATTGCTGAATTTTCATTCACTTTGACCTCGGACCACCTTCATAACCAAACAGGAAGCGATGTTGCTGCAAGATCAACACTGAACAAATAAAATAAGCAGTAACACTTTATTTGAAGGGGTGTGAATAAGACTGACATGACACTGTCACAAAAGTAACACTTGTTATGAACATGAAGGAGTCTTCAAGAATGGTTATTTCTGTCATTCATTAAATAATCACATTTTAATGCAAATGTGCACTAAAACTTTGCATTAAAAGTGACATTATTTACCGAATGACACTTCATGACAACAGTCATAGACATTCATAAAGACTCCTTCATGTTCATAATAGGTATTATATCATGTTTATGACAGTCTTATGCACAACCCTTCAAATAAAATGTAACCAAATAACCTAAAACACTAATCAAATGTTTATTAATACAAGTGATTTTGTTTTAAACCTCAAGTAAGCAAGTCAATTACAAAAAAAAAGCAAAACAAGCCTCTGCTCTGATTTCCACAGAGGCATTATTGAATAAAATTATATCTTAAATAGAAACTGCTAAAGAACAGCAGAAAACTATCTCTGCTGAAGAACACGCACACACACACACACACGCCCGCACACATACAGAACCATTACACAGGCTGAGCGGCAGCAAAGGGCCTCAGGGGTCAAGGGATCTCATAGTTGGTGAAGCAGCTTTACATCCGTATCTGAGGGTATAAATCACCAGATGTCTCACCCGGGTTGAAAATACTTAAAGAGACTTTTTTCCATAAGGAACATCCAGTCCTCCGATAAAGTCACTTCATTTACTCTGCAGAACTTAACAGAGGTGAGTGTGTTGTAATGTCCTTAGTATCGGTGAGTATTAAGTAAAGGTAATTTGATCATGGAATAGATTTAATTAATGATTAATCCAGGAGCATAAACTGCATCATCACAACAAGTCAATATTTATCCCCGGCAAAGTACAATCCCAATATTTAAAGATTACACAAAAGCTTTTAGATATGTTGCTGTACTAAAGGGGCACATAGTCATTTTATAGCACAATCAAATTATTGTTAACTTTAGTTGTTAAAATATATATATCTATCTCAATTATGACTTACAGGAAATTTGACTTCATAATCTAACACCTTGAAATTGGGTCTGTCTCTTTAAGAAACTGTTGCTCTTTCTGAAACTCCGCCTTCAGGAAGTCATCACAACAAGTCAATTTTACATAATACTGTAAAAGCCAGACCCTTGCTTCATTCAGAAGGTGTGGACTCTCATTTGTTGGGAAACATTTGCCTCCTGGATGCGTGGACCCTGTTGAGGTTCTAAATGTTAACATTTGTCCGTATGTAATTCACCAGTTTGACATTAAGAAGTTAACTAGCCTGCGCTGGAAACAATCGTCGTCCACTGTGAAGAGAGACATGCTGAACCGAACGAGGAGGCTGTCAATTTGGTAGCTTGACCAACATGGACTGAACGACTTTGTTCACTTCCTCCGCTGCTATTGCTAAAACTACAATTCTCAATGTCATCGTTCGCAACTTCTCCTTCTGTTCTCTGACTGGCCTGGTAGAAAATCTACCAAAGGGAAAACATGTCAACAGGAGGAGGAAAGCCCAGACTGTCTGTAAAGCTCAATTTGAACTGAGCAGTTTTGCACAGGAAGGCAGTGGGCAGGCTATAATACGGCCCCTCTAAACATAAATTACCCCAACATGTCACATTTTATTGAAGTCCTCTAAAGGCGCCACACACTCAGGCGTACTGTAGACATTCTGTGAGTTCCGTGGATCTTGTGTACACTGAGATTTCATAGTCTGGTGTACCAATTTCCAACAAATTCCTTCATTTCCCACAATCCGTATGGATACTAGCAAGTTTGATGAGCTAGTTTGCAGTGATGTCAGTAACGCGTTACCACTTTTTTCAGTAACGAGTAATCTAGCGCGGTGCTATTTCAAATCCAGAAGTCAGACTACAGTTACTTATCGAAATCACTTTGCGTTACTGTATTCTTTTGGAATTTAATTTTATTTCCTCTACGCGTCTTGTCGAGTGACCGGCGTCTCTATGCGACAGTGTCAGCAGCGACAGAAATGTAAACAATGGAGGAAAGAGGGAGATGCGCATTTTGTTGGTGGAAAAACAGGAACTATTTTGAGTTTCTGTCGCCAAGTTGGGCTTTTATTTTTTTTATTTTTTTTTTAAAAAGTCTCTTGCAAATTTACTGAGTCGTGGGTTGCGCCTTTTGGGATCGTTTTTGAACGTGAAGTTGCTCATTTGGGCTTGGACATCAGCAGAGACTCATAAGAAATCCCAGAATTTGTCCGTCATTAAGGTAGTTTTAGTCAGGCTCTCCCTCTCCATCATTTCCGGATGATCCGTCCCACTGTGTCTTTGTTAATGTCAAGTTAATTTATTACCTGTGAATTACGTCGAGCTATCCAGAAAATTGCAAACATCGAGACTAATACGAACAGCGCAATAAATGTGACAACAGCCACGAATGAACGAATCTGTAAAGTTGCGCAACTAAACGGCATTATAATTATTAGTATTAAGGTAAGTGTCACAAATCTGTGCAGCAGCTATTTGAGTTGTGGAGCTGCAGGAGGAGAGCTGTGCGCTGCGCCCTGACAACAAACGCAGGACCGTAACGCACAACCTGGAGGCTGGGGGGAGCGGTGGGGGCTTTAAAATCCTTCTTAGGGTTTTTTAGACAATAGTGGACCACACAAAACGGAGGGAAGTACGAACTGAAGTCACGTGCATGGCGGCAAAGTAATTCTGGGTCCTCCTGTGGCTGCGTTTTGTTGAACTTTAAATTGTTTTAAACTTTTTAATAGCTGCTCTGAATGCGTCAATGGGCAGCTGGAGGTGAGTACTTACTTTTTGTCGCCATTTTCTGCCTTATGAAAACCAGCACACCGGCACAATGCGCCGATGCACAGCGTTGTATAGTTCTATGCTTCCTTAATGCTTTCCGTGCCGCCAGAACTGGGGACTACTGTAGATTTAATCACAACTAAATTGCTTATTTTAGCTAAATGCAGAAGTTTCAAACAAGTGATTCCCAAAATATATTTTCCATTAAAGTATCCGCCCCCCCTTTACTTCCCACACACCCGTCCCCTATGCATAACTAAAGGTTTCCACTTCATCTCCTCTGTACATAGTTCTGTAATTTGTGTGCATGCATTTCCTTAAGGATAATGTCGCATCTTTTTGTCTGCACAGGCCTTGACAAGTCCTTCACCACTAGTCTGCATTAAAATGAGCGTTCCATCGACGATCTACACTTCTCTTTGAGGGGATGAGTCGTAGCGAATTAATGCAGTTCCGTAAAGTCCCAGTTTTTCTCCACTTAGCAAAAGAATGTTTGAAAGGAAGAAAGACAGAGGGGAAAAAGTAAGTAAAGGGGGGACTGAATTAGTGAAAAGGACAGATAAAAATACTGGATAAATAACTTGATAATATTTATGTGGAAATGAAGGGTAAGCAGAAGAAGAAAAAGTTTCTGCGTCATCTCCACCGACGAAGGAGGTTTTAAAGCAAGGGAGGTGCAACATACGGGGAATAATAAACGACTCAGATGTATTAAAAACTTGCATATATGCAGATATTATGCTCCTGCGTGTCAAAACCAAAAAGGACACAGTCATTCTTTGTAGTGCAGAGCAGCAGAAACTCTATTCGTCTCATTCAAATTTGAAAAGGGAAGGAAGTGATCATGCTCAGCACATCATAAAAATGAAAATCTTATTCGTGATCATTCGGAAATTGCTGTTTATGCAATCTGCCACAATTGGATACCGGAGGTCTCACATTTGTTTGTTCTTCAATCTGATGGCTTGATGTAGGATTGCAAAATGATCCGGGGGCCAGGTAATACGATCTGATTTTCACCTTATTGCCTCTGTTGTTTTTTTCCATTACTGTTGGAAAATTTGGTTTCATCTCCATTCGTTACTTTGAGCTTTTCAGGCTGTGCGCTCTGGTGATGTGGAAAGCTATGTTGCCAGTTTTGGAATCTTCAAGAAAAGACTAAATCTAATGGGAACCTGGAAAAGACTTTTGTTGTGTGAAAGTTGTGCTAAAAGGTGTTTGCCTATCAACGATGCTAGTCAAAACTAAAATAGCACCTCAGTGCTAAACATGTGGCAAGTTCAGACGTCCCCAATTATAATGTCAGCGTGTATTTCTTAAAGTATTTTTGGAAGTGTTTTTTCAAAGCTTCATAAATGATCAGTGGTTCCTGAAACACTTGAAAACTTAATGGAAACTTTGAACAAATCTGATGGGATTGTCTAAATAACAGACTGAAAATAATAAATATCTGTTTCTGAGCTCATGCATCTATAATTTAGAAGCAAAAACGGGTTTTTGAGTATGTCACTCACACTATTTTGTCAGTGTGAGTGACATACCTTTTAACTGTGATTAAAAAATTAATCACGATTAATCACTATGCCTAACTTTGTGAGCTTGAAATATAAATATGCATCGAGTTGTGGTTCTTGCCCTGCGCAAGCTCCTCCCTCTGCCGCGCTCCAAACAATTAAAATGCAAGAAATTATCTGATTTTTTTTTTTTCTTTTGAAGCAGAAAGCAGGTATTGTAGCCTTCCAGTAATCAACCGCAACTAAGGGAAGCTTAGTCCAAAACACAAATACAAGTAGCAGCAAACTTATCTAGTGAACAACTGACATAAGATTTCCTACTTCTTGGGTTCCCCACCCTTTTCCAATGCTGCCCTGGGCAACTGCCCAATTAAGACCAAATCAAAAACCTCCACGGTATGCATGTTTTCAAAAAATGTTAAAGAAAATGTTTTATTGTGTCAAACCAAAGATGCCTAAAGATTCTCAGTTTTCCAAGTTTTTATATTCAAGATGGTTTAAAGGAAGTCATTTTGCTTTAAGTGTTAATTAAAACATAAATGTCCCTCTTTGTTCATTTCCTGTGGAACCGTGCGATGAGACGACGGTTCGAACACCGACTTCAGGAAATTGTTACTGTTCATAACTCAAATGTTCAGTTGTTTAACGAAGGTTTTTTTGGTGGAGATAGTACAGTCCTATTGTTACAGTGCATTGTTTTTCTTGAGAAAACTAATCCTTTCAGGGAGGAAGGTAAAAAAAAAAAGAAACTTTAAATTTATCGCATCAGATCAAGTCTCAGTCGGGACCTGAAGTCTTGAACACACCAAAACGCCGGTGGGACAATTAGAGGCTGACAACAGGGGAGAGACTATGTGTCTCATTAAATTTCACATCGTAATTGCCTCCAAACCGGACTCAAAATCCTGAATACCAACTTTCTTTTATGGCGCCCGACACGCTCTTTATAAGCTTTCCTCCATTAAGTGGATTCTTCAAATAAAGGATAAGTCTATGTAGATTTATTACTGTGTTTACAAGCTCACTATTAAGAGAGCAACACTTGTTTGTTTTATGTGATTACATTTGGTTTTATGATCAAAAGTTGAAACAAAGGACAGCGGCAAGTCTTACAAGTTGGACTATTTTGTCAGTCAAAGCATGAGCTTCGTAAGAAAGAAGCTGTTTGTCTGCTTAATTGTTTATTTGCAAGTACAATGCTTTAGAAAGCACCAAGGCATATACTTTACATCAATTTATCATGAAAGTGTACAAGGGTTTCCCTGGCAAATTTGTCCTGTGGTTAACAACTGGTCTCAAATTAAACTAAGACTAAAAGTCTGGAAATGATCCCAAGAATTTATTAGTCTACGACATACTGGGAACAAAATGCAATTCAAAGCCATATTAAGAATGGAAAGTGGCACAATATAAAATGTGGGACCTAAAGGGAGCTATATTGGGCTAATAAGTCATGGTATGGTGATTTAAAAGAAGACTCACGCTCGTCTCAGCTAATTGTCCAGGTCTCAGTGCGGCCAAACCTTTCCTTTTGCTTTCTGACAGCCGTTCAGAGTCCCTCATTATGTTTCATGCTTCTAGAATATGAAGTCATCACTTCTGTTTTCTGTGGGTTATTTCTGGATACTAGAGTGCCACGTTTCTAAGATGCCCTTGTTATTAAGTTGGCTGAAAATCTGTACGCTAGTGATGCAGTAAGTGGTGCTTTGCCAATTGCAAGTATGTTGATACTAGTCATGCTCTCTCAAACATTTTGGCTAGGTATTTGTTATGACTAGCTTCTCAGTGTTACCCAGAATTAGAGTCTACAGCCTTCCTTTTTCACCATGCATGCTGTATGTTTTTGAAAAACGCATGTTTTGAATGAAATCCTGTCATGTCGTTGATGTATTTTTGTCGCTGTTGACGGTGATGGTGCACGAACACTGAGATGAGTAGGGTGGAGTCCACAGTGTCCTGCTGTGTCACACCCAGGTACATTACATTTATGTAAAATGAGAGTCTCACTTTATTCCTGTATTTTTTTTTATTTCATCAACGATTTAACTGACCATCTAAGAATAAAAGCCAAAATGTCCCCAAGTCACTGATGCTTTTTCACATTCAGTTTTAATTATTCAATCTCCCAAGGTAAGATAACTATTTGAATTGTGGGGCAAGAGATCAAGTGAACAAACTCTTTGTTCTGCTTATCTAAAAAGATAATGCCCTGGGCATTTGCCCATATCATTCATGTCAGAAATCACCACTGTCTGCACCATTAAACTTAGCAATTGAGGCAATGCCCTGACGGTAAACAACACTCAACTATGAACACTGACCAAAGAGCAAGAAGTAATCAAGCACAAGGCGCTCACCATGACTGTTCTCACCCTCTCTCCCACTGCATGAAGCACAAAGCTGTAATGTCTGAATGAAAACGATCAATGAGCAATGCACATGCTCTGCGTGCTTTTTCGTTCTTGTGTTTAATTTATTTGCTAATTAAATAAATATCAATGTATATAATTAAATAAAATAATAATAGCTACTGCAGTGTAGGCAGAGCATTACAAGAACAAAGAATGGCTCTCAGTGAGGCTCCAGTCCT
>CAEGAE010060524.1:0-18605 GCA_903067095.1 Girardinus metallicus
TTGCATGTTCTCCCTGTGCATGCGTGGGTTCTCTCCGGGTTCTCCGGCTTCCTCCCACAGTCCAAAAACATGACTGTCTAAATTGTCCCTAGGTGTGAGTGCATGGTTGTTTGTCTTGTTTGTCTCTGTGTTGCCCTGCGACAGACTGGTGACCTGTCCAGGGTGACGCCGCCTCTCACCCGGAACGTGGCTGGAGAGGCACCAGCACCTCCTGAACCCACTAAGGGACAAGGGTGTAACGAAAATGGATGGATTAATCGATAACTGACATATTTGCTAGTTGCAGCCCTAATCACACCTCCAAAGGAACCATTTAGGAAGCATTTTCTCGGTTAATCTGTGGTCTGGAAGCAACCCAAGAGGGCAAAAGATGCCATTTTTACCGCGAAGCCTGCGGTGGACAGGCCAGGCGTACACAGATCTGTAATGAGTCTCTTGGTCTTCACACACACAACATGCATATTCACGTTCAGAGCTCTGGGACTCGGTCCAGCGTGAGCTCCGATTGGTCCGATTTCATCAAGACAGTCATCAGACCCGAAAGTGCTATTTATAAAAAGACTTCAAATGGTTCCAGGACAAGAATAAATATTCATTGTATATTTAGTCTATTTATCTATAAATATTAATGCAACCAGGGCCCCGGCATGTGCAGAAGTTAGAAAGCACATGTTTGCTATCGCAGTTGTGGTCAGAAGCTTATGAAGCCTCAGAAAAGCGTTCATACGCCTCGAACATTTTCACATTTTTTCACATTACAACCAAAACTTCAGTCTATGCTGTTGGGTATTTTGTGTAATAGACGAACACGAAGTTGTGCATAACTGCAAAGTGGTAGCGGTGGTTTACATGCGCCTGCTAACCCGCTAACATGCTAATAGCAGAGCTAATCTTTCCTTTAGCACTTCACCTAACTCTGAAAACTTTAGTGCACTTAGCTTCCCTTAAACAATTTTTTTAATCATTTCTGAAGCACTAATTTACTTGGCTATTCTCTAAATTTTCAGTTGTGCTGAAGTAGTTAGCATTTTGTTATTCATGCTGTTAGTTTGAAGTAAGTGAAGACTGTTTATGCAATAGTTTCATTTCCTGTCTTCACGTTCCCTTTGTTTCCTTTATTTCAAACAGGAAATATAAAGGCACAAGATTAAACACAGAGAGTAGAAAACTAGATATAAACATAAATACAAATTCTAAGGGCAGGATTGAACAAGTAAATTGCAAAGTCAAAATTAAATTGATGATCATGGCTTGAAGTCTTTCAAGCGCAGACATAATGTGAATTTAAGTTAGCGCTTTAGCAGTAGCTTCAGCCAAATGATGGTGTAGCAGTGGAGATTTAGCAGATTATAATGTTTATAATTCGTGGTTTAGGATTTAGAGTGAGTGGTGATCCCCACTTAATGGAAGAACTGGTTTTCAAAATCTTTTGAAAGTAAAAGTCTGAAAAACATGACACCCGTATATATTTACACCTCCTTAGCCAGAACTTTCTAATAACTTTAAATAGGCTATTCTAACCTTTTCAGAGTGTTTGTCCTGCTGGAAGGTGAAACGCTCTCAGCCTCTAACAGATTCCTTGCTCCATCCATCTTCCCATCAATTCTGACCGGCTTCCTTTTCCCTGCTGAACATGGAGGGGTGCATGTAGGCCAAATAACTCTATTTTGGTCTTTTCTGACCAGAACACCTTCTTCCACTTTTGCTGTGTCACCTACATAGTTTGTGGCGAACTGTAAATAGGACTTCTTATCTCTGTCTTCAACAAAAGCTTCAACGGAAGATTGAAGATTTTGGAGTGAAATATTCTCCCACCTGAGCTGTGGATCACTGCGGCGCCTCCAGAGTTACCTTGTTCTTTGGTTAATGCTGTCTTTGACTGTAAGTTTAGGAGCATATGGATGAATGGAGCTGAAGCTGAAATGAAAACCATTCGACCCTTTCAAAGCTAACGACAATGAACCAACTGTCAAGCATGGCAGTGGCAGCATTATGTTGTGTTGCCATTTCCTTTTTCAGTGTAACAGGTGCATTACACAAACTACATCTAGACACATTTGGGTGTTTCTGTGGGACAACAGAAAGAAATGCAGGGCTCAGTTAATTTCGGAGTGAATCAAACAGCTTCTGGACTGGCCTTGACTTCAAATCTTATTAAAAATTTGTGGATGAGCCTTAAAAACTGAGCCTGTTCAAAGAAATCTACCAGCTCTGAAAGGGAAAGTGGTCAAATATCCAGCCAGCATGAACGTGCTACTGGCAGGTGCTACATGCTAGGAGAACAAAACCAAATGTATCACATTAAATCAGGATGACATTCGCGCTGCGTGTATGTAAACTTTTGACTGTTTGCTGGAACTGTTCTGGACTTTATTCAGTCCAGCGTTTTTGCTCGAATGAGTCGTTCTCTCCCCCACCGTCTGGCCCCACGCGCTCCTCCTTTGTCACAGATTAAAAGGCTCATAACTGTGAAGAAATGCAGGATGACATCACTGTGTGTGTTTTTTTTATTTTTATGATTATTAATTGCCATCGTCATCATCGCCTCCTCGCGCCTCGTCTCGTTTTTTTTTTTTTTTCCTTCCTGCCAGCGTTTGCCCCCATTTCCAGCTCGGATAAAAGCTTCAGAGAATGGCTGCAAATTACACTTTATGCTTGCAGCCGCTGGCGTTGATGTGTGATTTGTAGATGTTGTGGTAATGGTGCTTTAGTTTGGCGTATGCATGATGTGTTAATAGCATGCGTTTGGAGACAAGGTTGTTGTTTTTATTCATGTTGGCGACATTCATCTTGGCGTTGTTGTGGCACCAGCGAGATAGATAAAGCTTTTTACGACGTCACATGACGAATCCTGCCTCATCATTTGGGCTTTGCTCGTTAATTCACCTCTTAAGGTGAATCATGATTGTTGCAAACCTCCAAATTGTCATTTGGGGTATTTGTTGTGTTGGGATTAAAATAAAAACCAAAGAACTTTTAGGTGCTAACTTGAAACTACATGTTCTTCCAATCCGATATCAATATCTGTATCGATCCCAATATTATAAAAAAATCGGTGAACGATTCATAACAGCAGATCTATTCAATCTATTTCTATGCTTTATTATTTATTTTTGCATCATATTTAGGTTTTCTAATTGCACTTTCTGATTCATTTGAAAGTTTGTTGCAGTTTATTTTTTAAATATTTGACCAAAGTAGTCAACTTTTTGTTTTTGTCAGTTTCTGCGTTTCCATTACAAAATGTGTGAATGTTCTGCTAATGTAAAAAAAAAAAAAAAAAAACGATTTCACAATTCCCGTGTTTCCAATAACAAGAAAAAAGATTAAAATCACACGTGAATAAGTTTTTTTTAGTAAAAAACATGCAGCATCATTGTTATGGAACTACTTCCTGTTGTCGTCTTCTTTGTGGTTTTCGCCAGTAGTAACTGGTTGATCATGTCACTGGCGTAGTAATAAAAAATGGCACTTCTGCAAAATAAGCCAATTTAAAAAAAAAAGAAATTGACCTCAACTCATTGAAAAATGAGTTTTGTCAACATTGCCGTGTTTCCATTAAGCAGGTTTGTCTTCGATTGTCAAATTGTGAATTTATATCATCAGTTATGAACTTTTATCCTCCTAACTGAACTGACTGAACAAATTAAAGTTGTCGTTTTTACGGGTTTGACCAAACGTGTGAAGCCGTTGGTGCAGAGTCATGAAATTAATTTATAAATTAGTTAATTTGTGTCTGTTTTTAAAAAAAACAAAAAACATATTGAGTCTGTTCAGCACTGATTTCTGTATCGGTGTCGACCGATCCTACACTTCAGATATAAGAAGTGAAAATAGTGAAATGGTGCATCTCTACTTATAGGTTAAACAAAATGTTTGAACATCCCTGATATAAGTGAAATAATCTGCCAGTGGATGTTTTTCATTAATGTTAAAGAATTACTGAAGTAAATCAAGTTAATCTTCCTGAAAAGTTACTTTGTAAGTTAATTTTGTCATATTTAGGGTTGGAGTTGTGCTGGTTATCAAATAAATGTTATTCAGTACATTTTTGTCTGTGTTTATGAGAAGAGACACGTATGTTTTTCCATATCTGAAGATACCAATCAGATATCGGTTTCTGTATTGGAAGGGGATTGGTGCATCCTCTGTCCTTCAGTTTCTTTATTTCGCTCCGTTTTTTGTTCCTCTCTCTGCAGAAATCTCCGTCAGCCTGCTGTCGGTCATCGTGACGTTCTGCGGCATCGTCCTCCTCTCCGTGTCCCTCTTCGTCTCCTGGAAGCTCTGCTGGCTGCCATGGCGGGACAAGGAGGGCGGCGGGCTGAGCCTGACGTCGGGGCTGCTGCCCGGGACCGCCGGGCTGGGAGGGGCCGCGGGGCCGTCGCTTTTACCCCCGCTGCTGCAGAGGAAGGAGGGCCACTCCTCTTCCTCGCTCTACCCCTCGCTGGGGCAGCAGGGACACCCCCACTTCTCTGACCTGGTGGGGCTGGAGAGGGGGGAGGGCGGAGGGGTGGTTGGGGGGCCAAACGAGACCCAGGAGCATTCGTACCTGGACATGGACTCCTACCCCAACAATGCTGGTGAGAAATGCCCCTTTTGCCCCAACCTGCGTCTTTTACTTATTTATTTTTTTGTTTTTGTTTTAATTAATCAATTAGTGCCAAAGTCTGAGCAACTTAAACCTGATTTTCTGCCCACCTCGGACTGTCGGCAGCGTCGACTAAGACAGACGGGTTTGTTTTTGCTTCTCTAGGGACTCTGAAGCTGAGTCAAACGTCGCCGGATGTCCCCAACTCAGAGGGCGGCGCCCATCCCAACAAAGAGCTGCCCAACGCCCATTCCCAGCAGCAGGTCACCCCGCGGTCAGTCAGCAGTGGGATTCCTCACCACTGAACTTAATGCATGCTAATTGTTTAAAATCAATACAATTGAATGTCAACTGGTGCAAAGAATGTGTTGGACACAAACCGCCAGTCGTCTCACGAAGGTCAGCCTCAGGTCAGGTTCTGCAACGCTGAAAGAATCTGCTTGAGTTTGCAAAGCTGCATCCAAAAACAACCTGATATTATTGATTATCGGAGCTTTTTTGGATTTATGTGCAGAAAAAAGTTTGGTGAAATCCAGGCAGAAGGTCAAACTGAGGTGATTAAAAGCGTAATGTTTATAGAGAAATAAATATTTCTCTTTTGGGTCATGTCAAAATCATGTTGTCCCCAAATGTATTGATAAAGCTCATTAAAAAACTTTTCAAGCATTAATAAATAGCTGTTTTTGGTGAGTACTTCTTAAAATTAAATAATTATGTAATTTGACAGTATATGATTTAAAAACTTGGATTTGATTGGTAAGAAAATATTTAAGTTCTTTTTATGTGGCCTCTGGAACAGAAGAAAATTGGGATCACTGGAAAAAAATGAATGAATAAATTAATGAATTAATCTTAGAAGATTAAAAGTCAGAATTCTGAGAAAAAAAATCTGAATTTTGAGAAAAATAGTCAAAATTCTGAAAGTCAGAATGTGAAGGAGAAAAAAAGTGAAAATTTCATGCAAAAAAATAAAAAATCTGAGAAAAATATGAATTCTAAGAAAAAGTTATGTTTGTGGAAAAAGGTCATAATTATGAGAAATCAAAAATCTGAGAAAAATATGATTTCTGAGAAAAAAGTTAAAATTTTATGCAAAAAACCCTGAATTCTGAGAAAAGAGCCAATACAAAGCATATAAAAATATGAAGTGTATATAACTAAAATACTTCCAGACAAAATCAATAAATCCCTTAAATATAACAGATTTAACAGCAAAAAATGGCAGCAACATCAAATGAAGATGAAGTAATTCAAACAACAGATGAGAAATTATTAAAGCTCATAACTGGTTCTTCATTTATGCTTCGTTCAGTCAGCAGGTAAAGGAGAAAATAACCTGCAGATTCACCAGAAAATAATTAGAAAATAACCTGCAGATTCACCAGAAAATAATTAGAAAATAACCTGCAGATTCACCAGAAAATAACCTGAAAATAACCTGAAAATAATGTGCAGATTCACCAGAAAATAACCTGAAAATAATGTGCAGATTCACCAGAAAATAACCTGAAAATAATGTGCAGATTCACCATAAAATAACCTGAAAATAACCTGCAGATTCACCAGAAAATAACCTGAAAATAACCTGCAGATTCACCAGAAAATAACCAGGAAATAATCTGCAGATTCACCAGAAAATAACCTGAAAATAACCTGCAGATTCACTAGAAAATAACCTGAAAATAACCTGCAGATTCACCAGAAAATAACCTGCAGATTCACCAGAAAATAACCTGCAGATTCACCAGAAAATAACCTGCAGATTCACCAGAAAATAACCTGAAAATAACCTGAAAATAACCTGCAGATTAACCAGAAAATAACCAGAAAATAACCTGCAGATTAACCAGAAAATAACCTGAAAATAACCTGCAGATTCACCAGAAAATAACCTGCAGATTCACCAGGCTGCACAGCTTCCAGTTTCTATTTTTCATGCGTTTTCCTCATATTTCTGAGTCCTTGTGTGATTTCAGACCCAAGCCCATGACTCACCAGCTCTCCAGCCCTGATTTCCACGCCGAGGAGAAGGAGCAGGTCACCTGCATCGGGCAGATCAAGCCGGAGCTTTACAGGCCCAAAGGCGATCAGGGCGAAGGCAAGCAGGGCGACAACTGCGGCAAGATCTGCTTCCTGCTGCGCTACGCCTTCAAGTAAGCAAACCACGGCTGGCTGCACACTCTGACAGGAAGGCTTACTCTAGTTTAATAAATTTAACTGGAAAAATGCAGAACAGGAAGCACTGGTCAATTTAGCTTTAATTGAAACAACTTGACCAGCTCTTGCTGATGATGTTTTTAAGGTTTGGAAAGTGCTTGATTTCTCTGTAAAGTCATTGAAAGTGCTGATATTTAAACTGTACAGTTTTGTAATAAAGTGCGATCTAAGTTTTGGTTTCGACTTTAAATAACGCTTTCCAAATTTAGGCTTTTAATCAGATATTTTCATACACTGGATAAAGACACTCACGTTTTCAGAACTCAAAACTGACTTTGATTTGCTGAGATCAGAAGTTAGAGTTTTGATTTGTTTTGTTTCTCAGAACTTTGACTTTTTTTTTCCTTAGAATTTTACTTTTTTTTTTTTTTTCAGAAATGTGATTTTTTTTCTCCCCCCCCTCAGAACTGCAGTTTTTTTTCTCAGAATTTAGATTTTTTTCTCAAAAGTCTCACTTTAATCTCTTTAATATTAAAGTGAGACTCGTGTATAAAATCTGGTTTCTGACTTCACACAGAAACTGCAGTGACTTCCTCACTGTGTGATTTTAAATCAAACTAAACTTTTCTTGATTACTGATAGTTAGAATTACCACATTTTTTTCTATTTACTAAGTTTTTTTCTCTTTTTAAAGTATTTATTGCTAAGTTTTAAATGTTACAGAATTTACCAAGAAATTTTTTTTTTGAGATTTATTTGTAACTTTCTTTGCATATTATGTTTAAGCATTTAATTTGAACAGGAAGGTCATTAACATAATTTGTTTGTTTTAATGTAATGGGTATTTATTATTCCTAATGGATCAATAACTTATTGATCGTCTCATATTTCATACGTTAAACAACATTGTTGAAATTGGGGGATTTTTTTGGTAAATTTGTATTTTGTTCTCGGACCAGTTTGTTGTTCACGGTGAGACATTTCAAAGCATAAATTTTTCTTATGTTGTACTTAACCTTATCTCTGCTATAGAATGTTGAATGTTAGTGTTAATAACAGTGATAGTAAGTGAGTGTGGTGCTGGAAAAGTTTGAAAGATTACCTTGAAAATGCTTGAAAACGGCTTGGATTTTACAGTGCGAACCGCGGCTTGTCTGCCATCGCTGTTTTTAAGACAATGCTGAAAGTCCGACCCACATTTTACGCATAACACCAGCCGCTCCCTTTGATTCTGCGATGCCCTGCAGCGCTGCTAAAGCTTTCACCGACTTGCTTGATTGGGTTATGTGTGAAGGAGCAGAAGTGGTTTAAAGAGGGTCTCATGTTAATGGAGAAACCATGAAAACATGATCTGAAAAGACACAGTGAGAGTCTTGAAACGTATTCAGGCCGACACTGGCTCTTCCTCCGGCCCGAGGTTCCTTCCTCTTGCATTGGTGTCATGTGTGAAATGACTGAAGCAGTTTGGGAGAAGAAGTTTGACCTCCGCAGTTACACCAAGCAGAGATCAAAGGAGCCTCTGACACGGCAGCCATGATGGATATGTGAGCGCAGAACAGCAGGACTAAAACTCTAAACGCACCCGAAGGAGGAGATCGTTTCTGCAGCAAGGTTATGGAACCGTTCTGGGGTTTTTCCACCGGAAAGGTTCAAATTGTTGGGCAGCAAAAGTTCTGCACTTCAAAAACACAATCCTGCAGAGTAATTTTAGTCTAGTTTCTAGAGCTAGCATCTTATTGCACATGAAATAAGACAAAACTGACGTATAATTAACTTTTCAGCAGGAAATAGGAGCTTGTTCCAGGTAAATTATTCCTTAGTATTATGAAAAAAGGTATTAGTCTTATTGGTAGATTACTTAACTAATAACAAGACATTTTTACCATAAGCGCAGTAATCTGCCAATGGAGTTAACATTTTGAGATTAAGCTCATAAATTTTCTACAAAATCATGGAAATTTCTGAGTTTGAAAAGTCATAAATTTGCAAACTCAGAAGATGTTTGACTTTTGAAGCTCATAAAATGTTCATATTTTTTCTAGAAGATTTCTGAGATTAATCTCAAAATTTCAGAATTACTCGATGGAAATTAAGCAATTCTGTAATTAATGTAAGTAATTAATTTTTCGGTCTACAATGAAGCTAATGCTAACCTAAAAACCGTAAGAATTATGCTGAACAGTCACGTTCTTCATTTTTGGGATGGGGTATTGGTATTATTGTCCACTGATCGTTATCGAATTGACCTGCTGAATGGTGATCTTGACTCTCGGCCCTGCTGGTGCCGGTGGGTCCTGGAGGGCATGTTGGGTCTGCGGGGGGGGGGGCAGCTCTGCATCCCTTCCTGCCCTGACATGTTGAAACATTGCAAAGCATGAAAGTGCTGATGGTCAGAGAAAAGAAAGGGTGCGACCGTTTCATTCATGAATTATATATGTGAGCCGGTTTGAGCAGCTACCCTGCCGACGCATCATAACTGCAGACGGCGCTAACGTCAAAGGACAAACGCAGAGAATTGGCCTAATGGAGAAAACGGCAAAACAAAAGCCATTCCTGCGTCTCATTTAAGTCAGCAGACAATGTCTGTCTCTCTGTAGTTATGGAGTAAAAAACAAAGGTTGGCGTTGCTGCAAACACTCAGTCACTCACTCACCTTGCGATGGGATTGGTGCGTTAATGTGTGAGACCCGCTAACAGTCGGCAACAACAATGTCAGACCTGCTCAGGTCCTCTGGGAAACGCATTTCTATTGACAACCGCATTAAAAGCTGACACGTTCCCACAGTGGGAATAACGGCGAGCTTTCCGTGTTGTCTGCCAGGAATAAGGCGGTGAAGCCCCGTTTGAGCTGGTGTATTCGCTCTGGGACCGAGGAGACGTCAGGAAATCCTGCATTATTCTCTAATACAGGTCCTTAAAAATTATTTAATTTCAATTTTATGTTTCCAAGGTTTGGAAAGTGCTTGATATTTTGTAATAAATGCTACCTAGTGTTTGATTAAAAGCCTAAATTTGGAAACCATTATCGTTAAAACCAGATATTTTCATGTGCCTAATAATTTAAAAAGACTTGTTTTAGTGTTAGAATGACCAAACTGTTTCTAAATACCAGAAAATGTGAGAACATTTTTAGATTTTTTTCTTTTAAATTGTGATGTAAACAAATCAAATACAGGTGTTAAGTTTAAGTGAATATACACAGAAGGAAAATATATTCTGTTTAAATATTTAATTTGAGCATGAAGGTCGTTTACTAGAACTGAAAAACTGATCACGATATAAGAGTTTCATATGTGTCGATAATTATTGATTAGATTTTTATTTTAATATCTCAAACTGTTATCGTCCTTTTCTCCTTTAACGCCACACAGTTATTATTTTATTTTTAAGCAGTGATAAGGTGGAACTGCTGCTGTGCAAGCTAACAGGCTGTTGCTAGGTAACCAAAACGTGAGTGAGTTGCTAGGTAACCAAAACGTGAGTGAGTTGCTAGGTAACCAAAGCGTGAGTCAGTTGCTAGGTAACCAAAGAGTGAGTGAGTTGATTCCTCCAACTTAGCTTAACAGGCCGAGAGGTTGAGCAGCCAAGGTCTTTCCTCTGCCTACATCTCCCAGAATGCTGTGCGGTTTTGGATCGGAGTTCAGTGAAATTATTAAACACTCTGTTGGACAATATCTGTTTATATTGATCACGTGTCTATCATGATTGATATTGTTATTGGTTTAATGCCCGGCCCTAACACGACTTGTTTGGATCGTTTTAATGTAGTGCAGGGGTGTCCAAAGTGTGGTCCGGGGGCCATTTTTGGCCCATGAAATGATTTTGTTTGGCCCGTGACCACAAATCGAGAGTACTAAAAATCTGGCCAACTGATCACTGCAAAACTAGGAAATTATCAGTTTTTCTTTTAATAAGGCAACAGTCTGCAGCTTTTTTATGTTTTGGTTCTGTGAGGATATCTAGATTTCATGTAAATGTTGTTTATTATCTAGCATTAAAACTGAAAAAAGCAAAATTGACTAATTTTAACATTGTCAGTTTATAGAATTTTGTGGCCCGCAGGTAATTTAAATTTGGCAGGATTTTGAGATTTCATTATTAATTTTGCTTATTATCAAGCAGCATTTTTAGTTTTATGAATTATGTGGCAGCAAGTAAATTAAATTAGTCAGTTTTGGCCTCAGGAGAAAAAACTTTTAAAAAACACACTGATGTAATGAATATTTATTATTCCTAATGGCTAAACTACTTATTGGTTTGTGTAATTGAAATAAAGTAAACTTAGATTTATATTTTATATGATAAACAACGTTATTTTATTTATTTTGTTTTAATTAGCGTTTTGTTCTCGGATCAGTCAGGTGTACTGAGAGATGTTTCAAAACATAAAGTTTTGTTATATTTTAGTTTGTCCCTGCTGCTGAATGTAGAATAAAATCACAAAAACACTGTTAAGAACGGTAATAAATTAAAGTAAATTGAAATAGTCTTTGTTTTTATCTCATTATTTACCTTAAATATGCTTGAAATTTCCTGTGGAAGAACTCTTTAAACCCTGCTAATAAAGACGCTTTACTGCATTAGTTTCTCTTTCTTTCCAGTTATTATTTATCTGGTTAATTAATTAGCAAATGTAAACACTTATCCTGAAGTGTAACATGGTGCAGCATCATCTTGATTTGACCCGACTGCGGCGGAGGCATGTTTATGTGGCTGGATGTGAGTCGGGGTAAACGCTTGTCCAGATTTACCACGGCTCTGATGTCGACATGCATCCTGTGGACGTTGCAGCTGCTGCGGGGTCACCGTCTACCGTTTGCCCCGCTGATCCGCCCTCAGCCTCCAGCTCACGCCGGCCTCCTATACGGCAGCAAATGAAGTGCTGACAGCCTCGTTAACACATGGAGACGCAGCCTAACGAGGTCTGATTAAAAGCCTCCGAGCTGTCCTCATCTTCATCTGGTAATTAAATGCATAATAAACGGCGTGTGAGACGGCGAAGCGTTCGTATGTGTAGACATCAGCGCCGGCCGACGCTGAATATCTTATGTTTGCGTGACAGAGAGATATTTTCAGTCCTGCTTGGTTGTTTATTTGTGCGTTTGTGCAGAAAGGGGCTGTTGAGCTATTTTTATACAAAGGCTGCTGATTGTCCAATTTCTAACAAACGTGTGCAACGTTTCAACATGTTTTTGTGTGGAAAAGTAGGAATAGCTATAGGGCATAACACCCTGGTCCGACACCTGAAGGTTTCTGGAGCGGGCTGAGTGGCTTTTTCCGCTATTAGTTTTCCTCCCTGGGGATACCAGAGTCCAGTTTAACTCATTCTGACCCTTATTCTTAAACAAAGTCTACTTTAGATTAGTCCTGAAATGATTAATCGTGATTAATCGGTTAATGAAACAATCAATTAATCGTTAACTGGAGCATACCAGCTCAAAAAAATACTAATTGTTGAAAGAATAACATATTTAGAGCAGTAATTAAGTCAAAACTGGACAAACATGCATACATTTTGCATTTAAGATAAAAAAAAACTATAAATATGTTCTACCCAAAACTCTTCATGTGGCTTAGCTTTAACTTCACCTGGTTCAAATTCTGTAAAATGTTCCTATTAAGCACCTTCTGATTGTCCAATTTCTAACTAATGTGTGCAACCTGTCAACTTGTTTTTGTGTGAAAAGTAGGAATAGCTACTTTTCCTCTACTGATCCGCCACCTGAAGGTTTTGAAGTGTTCTGAGTGGCTTTTTCCGCTATCAGTTTTCCTCCTGAAGTCCAGTTTAATTCTCATTGTGAGTCTTATTCTTTCAGCCACCTGTAGACAAAGTCTATGCTAACGGGTTCAGTGCAGTGGACTCTTCATTTTCTCCAGAGCTGTTTATTAATTTTTGACTCAAGTACTCTAAATATGTTGTTCTTTCTGCTAGTGATTTTTTTCTGAGTCTGTATGCTCCAGTTAACGATTAATCGATTATCCTAATAATCGATTAATCGTTTCAGCCCTAATCTAAAGTAGCAGAAAATGGTTGAAAACCTTCTGGTTATTCCACCAAATATTGATTCATGAACTCTTCCTGAGTTAAAACATCAGTGTTGTTGTTTCTAAATGAATATGAAATGGGTTTTTTTGCATTGTTTGAGGTTTGAAAGCACTGAGTCCTTTTCTCATTTTCTGCAAATAAATGCTAATTTCTGAGACACGTCAGTAGTTTATAGAATAATAGAACAACGTTTATTTTGCTCAAACATATATGAAGAGTAAAAGCAAAGAACTGATCATTTTGAAGTGGTATGTTAATTTTTTTCCAGAGCTGTATTTTGAATTTAAGATAAAAAATATTTAAAAAAAACCTTGTCTGCAAATATGAACTCGGGACTACAATAGATTTATCTTCACCTGGTTCAAATTCTGTAATGTTTTCCTGTTAAGGACCTTTTGGTGCAGAGTTATCAGATACATTTGTAATTTAATGCATTTATGTCTGTGTTTTATTTAAAAAAGAAGCGTTTTCAGTCAGTTCAGCATTGTTTTCTGAATCGGATCGGTAGCAGTCGATACTAATCGGTATCAGAAGTGGATAAAGTGGATCGGTGCATCCGCAAGGCTCATCCCAGGGTGTTAAAGATAATAAACGAGCTCCGTTCTGTGTGACTCTCTGTACATCTGCGCTCACTGAGCTTACATTTAGCTCTGCTGACGGTGCAACCATGATACAGCTCTGGAGACGGCGCACACAAACGCTCACCGGCTATTCTTGCTCCTTTTCTTCTTCTTCAGAGACTCTCAACACTCCCACTCCAATTTGTGTGCACGAGTTCAGCACAGGTGTTTCGGTGTTTGTGTGTGGGATAATCCTGTCTGAGTCTCAGCGTGTTTGTTGTGCAAGCCCTGACTTTTTGTCTTACTTTAAGGATAATTCGGTTCTGTGTTTTTTTTCCTTGTCTCAGTACGGAGCAGTTGGTGGTTAAGATACTGAAAGCTCTGGACCTGCCAGCGAAGGACGCCAACGGCTTCTCCGACCCGTACGTGAAGATCTACCTACTGCCAGACAGAAAGAAGAAATTCCAGACAAAGGTGCGTCCCGCTCGCCTCCGTCCTCGTCAAGAATTGGCTGTTATTCCGGTGAAAGGAAAACACTTTCCCACCAGTTTCATTTTGTTCTAACAACCCATGGAGAATTACGCAGTTTCACTAATGTAATCCCATCTAATCAAGCCTGAGGCACAATTTATGCTGGATAACGTGCTCCAGATGATAACTGCAGATAACTGGCACATTTTCCGGGGGTCTGAAGACTCTTCAGTCTGGTGTGAGCTATGTGAGGAAAGCAGATCAAGATCAAATTGATTTGTAGTGACCCTTTCCGCGTAACGTCTTGCTCTTCAGAAACGGTGTTGCCAGTTTGGGCTGTTTTTGGCGAGGTTGTTAAAATCTGGACTACTTTTCACAGCATTTGGCCAAATAAATTTTGAGGAAGGTAAGCCTTTTCCTCTTTTATTCTGTTTCCAACAACAAGGACAACAGTATGATGTTATTGGAACAAAAAAAATTATTAACACAGTTGAGAAAATCAGTTTTAATGATTTTAGTAATTCTGGTTGGTAAGTCAACAACAAAACACTTGTCTGTTCCAGCAGCCATTGTACAGCAGTAAAACCAGCTGACCAAACCTACTGGGTTGCTAGGCTACGGGGCAGAGCTCTGCTGGGGTTGCTAGGCAACGGGCAGTGTCTGCTGATATGTGTCGTTACTTTTCGGGTGTTTTTGAACCAGCTCATTTTCCAGACGCCAAAAAACATTAACGGGTGGGTGGGGTTTTTTAAGCACTTTGGTCGTTTTTTAGAAGCAATTGAGACTCAAAATAACAGTTTTAAAAGGTGTGAAAAGTGAACTTTACATAATATGTCCCCACTAAGCAGACATAACTCGCCGTTGTCATTTTATTACATCCCTTGGTTCAATTTCAGAATGTCTGGTTCTTTCTTCCAGCAGCTTTAAGCTACAAATCTGATGCCACGTTGCTGTTCGGTTCTTCTACTGTAAAGGGCATTAAAAAACTGTCTTTCCCACATCGTCAGTTATACCAATGGGTAAACCCGACTCCATTGCTCGTGGGTTGCAGACTCACAGAAGTCCATCTCTCTCTAGCTCAGCTCCAATGAACGACTAATATGGCTCCACAGAATTTATTTTACTTTTAAATTTTTAGCACCTCATTGGTACTAAAAGTAACTAACTAACTTCGAGTCTTGTTCCTTGTGTAACAACATCAACCCTGAAGATTAGAGTGGATTTAAAGGTAAGATGTGTTTACTGGAAAAACGTCAGACTTTTTCATTTCCTATGTGCCAATCACCAGGGAGGGACTGTGGAGCTGAATAGGACCCATTTCCAGTAGATGTGGGGTTTTCCAGAGCTGCCGTCCTGCAGCCTTTTGAAGCACCCGTTCTCCGGCACCGCTGGATCAAATGAATAGCTTGTTACCGGGCCTTTGCAGAGCTGAATGACATCCTGATTAGGTGCGTTAAAGAAGGGATGCTTCTAAAACTCCAGGATCTCTGGAGGACTGGATTTGGGGGCCCGTGTCAGCACAATGTGCTTTTTAGTCAGCTTCTGCTGCCTTTCTCCAGAATAGTTTGCTCTATTCTGGTGCAATAGAACACCAGAAAGCAGACATTAACATAGATATATTACGCAAAATTCACATTTTGCACATTTTTGGGTCTCTACTCTAAGTGCTTAAAAAAACAACTGATATTTTTTTGGTAATAAGTTCATATTTTTTGGTGTCTGGAAAATGATGAGTTTCAAAAACCTCCCAAATGTAACATCACAAATCAGCAGCCGCTGCCCCGTTACCTAGCAACCCATTGGAACTCTGCCTGTTACCTAGCAACCCAAGTAGAGCTCCAGGACTTTTGGTTTACAATGGCTCCTGGAAAAGACAAGGGTTTTGTTGTTGACCTACCATCCAGAAACCACTTGCTGCATTCTAATTTGCTGTGCAGGAGGCTGCACTTCTGCTTTTCAAAGAACTATGGTTGTTGTATCATTGAGCATCTCTTTGCAGCCATTTTCACATGAGTGTAAATGTTGAGTTGGGGGCGTGGCCAGCAGCTTATTTGAATTTAAAGTGACAAGAGGTAGAACTGAGCAGACTAAAATCTCATAATCTAAGAATGATTTTGTGCAAAAATGTTATGAACATGTTTTGTATAAACTATATACCTATCCTAACCTGTTCAAGAATTGGTTACCTTTAAACTGAAGTGCTTTTATATTTGGAAAAACATTAACTCAGACCTTTGCTAGCTGTCGTATAATTCCCAAATATTTGAGAACATTTCAGGATGTTCTGTATCAGAAAATGTTCAGTTTGCTCCAGAAAATCAACCTCCCCCTGTCCTAACTATCCTCTGCGGAGAAGCTCAACATAACTACTTACAAATGTGATATATGGTAGTGAAGTTATATCCATAAATACCAGCAGTACTTCAGAAGAGCACTGGAGCAGTCACAGAAGTGGGACAGAGTGAAAAGCAGAAGCTAACATCGCCGATGAAGCTGTAGCTGTTAGAAGAAGCTCCCTCTTGGTTTCGCCTTTTGTTCAGCTGTCTCTCGCGTGCAACAAAAGATCCCTCAGCCTTTGAAAAGCATGAATGCTTCAGTAATTTACATAATGTGGCTCCCATTTTTTTTGTTTGAAGTGTGTCTGATTGTTTAATTTCAATCACACCCTCATTAACATTGAAATTTTACACCTTTCATATTTGGACCTCTTTTATCACACACCCCGCCGGCTGATTGTGACGCCGGCTCACAGAAAGATGTTCGGAGGGGTTTGTGTTTCTAAAAGCCGCCGCTTCGCCATCAGACGCACGTTTAGCGACCATCAGGTGCCGATAAACCGGATTGACAGACGGTCTCTGGCGGAAAGTCCTCGTTTTAATTTATTTTGGTGTCTGGAAAATCATGAGACGTTTCAAAAACCTTCCGAATGTAACGTCACAAACCACGAAGGCACCGCGCCTCACCCAGCAAAGGACCGTTACCTAGCAACCCCAGCGGAATTCCGCCCGTTACCTGGCAACCGAAGCTGGGCAGTGAATATAAGTCCTGTTTACTCCTCGACAAGATTTATACCAAAAGCTTTTCCAGCAAATCTATCCCAGTTTGGTGATTTACTTGATGATTTTGATGATTTATAGGAATAGCAGCAGCTTCTATGCACCACAAATTTGGAACAAACTTCCGGAAAATTGCAAAACAGCCGAAACACTGAGTTTCTTTAACTCTAGACTAAACACTAAACTGTTCAGAGTCGCTTTTCTGCCATAACTAATGAAACACTAAAGAACATTTTGGAAAACTGTAATTTTTTTGTGTGTTTTTATGATGTAAAGCACTTTGAACTGCCTTGTTGCTGAAATGTGCTATAAAAATAAACTTTGCTTGATTGAAATGGTGGAGTTTGAAGGCAGATGAGATTCAGGAAAATGTTCCAAATGAAATCAGCAATCTTAGTTCTCATTTGAGCTTTTAGTTGAACAGGTGAAGAAGCTTTGAGCACAGTTATGTAAAAAGAGAAATGAGAACCTTCCCTTTTAAACTTCTTGCTTCAATTCAGTGGATTTGTTTTGATCATTCTCTCCAAAATGGAATAAAGAAATTCATTTTCATCCTTCTGGCACAGGAATAAGGTCAGGCCGTGGGTTAAGGTTTAAATGCACTTTTCATCCGTGAGTCATCCGTCTTTTCTTTATCTCCTTTCCGACCAAGCAACCAGACTTTCTTATGATCTTTGATCAATAGTTGAGGGTCTCTGGGGTCTTTTAATGTTTTCTCTGAACTTTGGCTGCTTTTTTTGTTCATTTTGAGTTCATTGGCCCATACATTTTCAAATGATTGTTTTTTTCCTGTCTGGTAAGCCACTTATGTTGTATTTATGAATTATCCTGACATAAAAAGGTCCTTGAACGTGACGTATGAGTCGGTGTGGAGTCTAAACCTAATCCACAATTTATGAAGCAGTTTTTAGGTTCCTTAGAAAATCTTTTTTCAGCATTTTGTCACTTTTATTCCACTTTAATCCATGAAAAAATACTGAAGATATCATATTCTGAGAGACTGGTAACAAGATTTCACTTTAAACAGTCACTTTCCAACAAGATATCCTAATATATACCTCCAAACTGTAATTTGATGGTAAGCTTGTCGCAAAAAGCAATAAATAAATTAATTGCACAATATTTTCCATTTCTATAATTGTTTTCTTTTCTTGCCTATCTATTTCTACCAGAGTCTGGTGCTTTGGCCTCAACTTTTTGAAGAATAATTTTGTTTACAGACTTCAGTATCCATTTTATTTGTTGTTTTGTTTATTTATTTGGGATATCCACAATGCTTTCCATTTCCAAATGTTAATTGGAATTTAAAGTTTATTGATCTTTGAGAGGATGTAGTGTATTACTTTAATATTGTTTCAAAATGGTCTCAAAACAATATTATCAATTTCTGGGACAATTTACTGTTCAACAAATTTATTATTGTGACAGGCCTTTTTATATGTATTTTTTTACAGCACATTTAAGCAAAAATGCAGTTCAAAACTCTAAGATAAAAAGTCATAAAAACAACCTACAGTCACCAGTTTGAGAAACCAGTAGCAAACGTTACATTTTGTGTTGGTCAATGTTCCATTTATTATGGCACAAAAGCAACTCTAAACTAAAACTAATGCAAACTTTTGACAAAGGGAGACAACTGAACATAAATCAAAATCAAATCAAATTTTATTTGTATAGCACATTTCAGCAACAAGGCATTTCAAAGTGCTTTACATCATAAACATAAA
>CAEGAE010060529.1:0-20726 GCA_903067095.1 Girardinus metallicus
TATATATATATATATATATATATATATATCTCATTTACCAGCAGCACACCTGTGGTTAAGACGAAAGACAATTCATGTACATATACCATACCATCAGGTTTGACAACATATATAATGTTTAGTGTATAATGCATGAGTAAATACCTCTCATACACCAGACGACTGTCATCTTCTTACTAAATACAGCGTCGTCTTAGTATTGTTACTTATCATTCTTTTCTCGCTGTGAAACATCCAAGACACTGGAGGATTTGTTATCTACTCTTAAGTGAGGTCTCATGGTGCAGAATAAATGCTTTACATATGATTGTTGCAGATTGCTGGGCTCGGTAAATCAGCTGATCCTAGAGGATCTACTCAACATCTGGCTGTCTGACCTTGTTGCATCCTGATAACTTGATCTGCAGGGTTACCAAATTGGACTGCAGTGCGGAGCCAGCCTGTTAATCACACTGTTTATCCATCTAAATTCCCGCTCAGGCCAGTGTAGCTTTTTTTCCCCCCTTTTTTGTCAATATGTGACTATAGCAGCTTATTTCATTGTGTTACAAAATGAGATTGGAGCAACGTATTAATTAGGATTAGGATTGTAATGTGATGCTTTGAAGAAGCTACAGAAGACCTGCACATGCTCAGCATCACTGAATAGGATTAATAAAGTATTCCTCTTATTATGTGACTCCTAGCAATTTCCTATCGTCACAGGCAAATAGAAGTGAATTTGTGTAACGTCAGTGAGGAGAGTTAGTCGCTGCCTGAAAACATAATCCTACCCAAGTGATTCTTGTTTATACTAAGTGATTCACAGAATCTGATGGTCTTCAATTAAGCCTTTGATTCAGTTAGCTGTGTTTACCATCTCTGATCTAAACAAAGAGAAAACATTTCATTAGCTATACATGTAAATTGGACCCCAAAGCATGGATTCTTTAAATTGTTATATGAGTAAGTGTATTCATTTCAGCACCTTTGTGAAGTCCATTAATTTCTGCCAGAATGCCTTACGTACACTCCTTCAGAACGTACTCCAAGTCTTATCCTGAACTGACGGGTAGCATAAAGAGATTCTTAGAAGTAGAGGAGCAGATTTTGTTTGTTCGATTAACACTATTAAGTTTCCTGCCTCACTATGACAGCACATGTTTAAATAAATGACACTAGTTTTCTCAAACAGTTCCCAATCTTCACCACCAAAAATTCAATTTCTGAAAAATGCCAATGTATAATTCTTATTTCCAACCATTTTCGCGTAGTAGACATGACATACATGAAATATCTTTAGAGCTTACAAGTGAAAAGGGATTTCATTGAAGAATGAATGGTAAAACCTTAGGGAACCACAGAAACTCACTGGTTTATGTCTATATGTTTCCCAGGAACCTATCAAGGCCAATGGATGGGTGGGATGCGTCACGGTTATGGCGTCCGTCAGAGTGTTCCCTATGGCATGGCCACCGTCATCCGTTCCCCGCTTCGTACATCCATGGCCTCCCTGCGCTCTGAGCAGAGCAATGGTGCAGTCCTCCATGACCTCTCTTCCCCTGTGGACACGCCGACGGGCACTCGCGGTGGTTTTGTCCTCAACTTCCACTCAGACAGCGAGGTCGTCACCGGCAAGAAGAAGGGCCTGTTCCGCCGGGGTTCGCTTTTCGGCAGCCTTAGGCAGTTGCGCAAGTCTGACTCTCGGACCTCTATCTCCAGCAAACGCAGCTCCGCAAGGAGCGATGCTACCATGAGCCGAATCAGTTCCAGCGATGCCAACTCCACCATATCAATCGGTGATGGTGAGCTGCCAGACGAGGACCTACCTCTGGAGGACCACGTGGATGCGACCACGACTGAGACCTACATGGGGGAGTGGAAGAATGACAAGCGTAATGGATTTGGTGTTTCAGAGAGATCCAACGGGATGAAATATGAAGGAGAGTGGCTTAACAACAAGCGCCATGGCTATGGGTGCACTGTTTTCCCAGACAGCACCAAAGAAGAAGGGAAGTACAAAAATAATGTGCTGGTCCGTGGAATAAGAAAGCAGTTGATTCCTCTTAAGAATCCTAAAACCAAAGAGAAGGTAGATCGTGCAGTGGAGGGGGCACAGCGGGCTGCAGCCATTGCGAGGAGTAAGGTGGAAATAGCCGCTTCCAGGTACTGTGATGCTTATGTGTATGTTTGTTTTCATTCATCCTCCTGTATATGCATGTGTGTGTGCACTGTTTAAATAGACAACAAAGACAGGAGAACAACCTGAGGTGGGTTTTCATAAATTGAAGGCTTTGAGTTGTCTAGTGACCTGTTGTCCAGTCAAGGATTTTGTGTTGCCAGGGCAATAGACCCTGGAAAAAGGTTCTGCTTCTATTCTCTGCACAAGTTTTTCATTCCCAGGGGAAGGGGTCAGGCATCTTTGTTTGCATTGTATGCGTGTTTCATGTGTCGAAGAGTTCACGTGTGTGAGCTGTATGACCCACAGCTGTGCCCACGCCAAGTATTGCTCTGATGTGGCATCTGCTCTTTAACAGGTGAATGTGATGTGACCTTTTCATCCAGAGTCCCCCCTTACCACCGACCTCCACCACCACGCTGGGGCTCACAGCATTGCTTTGACATCCTGTGCTTTCATTGCATCAGGGAATTGTATGAATGATGACTTAGGGAGCGAGTACAAGCTGGGAAAAGGGTTTGATACAATCAGGCACGGCTGATTTTGTTCCTGCTCTCCGAAAGGGGGGCACATAAATTTGCATGCATAAACATATCAACGACAATTTATGAAATTCAGAATCTCAGACGTATGAGTGCCGTTTAAACACAAGCATCATAACTGATCATTTGTTGTTCATCCTCACGACAACCGTAGCAACATGTGTGAAGCTAAAAAGACTTAGATTTTTCTTGGACTGATTAAAATGTTTCAACATTTTATCTGTGAACATACTGTATCTCCCTTTAAAACTTCAAAAAAGGAATTGAGCTTTTCCCTTACAGGTAAAGTTCCTACTTATATATTTGGCTTATTGTCTATGTCTGCAAAAGTTTGTGCCACTTGACTTAAGTAGGCTGCTTCATGAAAGAGCTGAACAATTTTGGATATGTTTATGTCCTGTCATCATCTTCATGTATGTAATATAAATGTGAGGCTTTTATTGTTTTATTGTTTCGTTTTCAGGGTGGAATAAGCTAACTTTATTTGGTCTACACAAAATCAATATTGTGAGTACATGCACAATTGTGTCCCACTAATATGTAGCTAAATGTCCCTTAGCAAACGGAAGCCATCACTATGGTCCTAACATGATTGGCCACTCTTCTTAGCAGATTTGGTTTATTTACATTGGTTGGTTTCCTGGATACCAAGGGCCAAGTACTTGTTTACTTGGTCTTTATATTCTAACTCTGTACGGATAAGAAAAAATCTGTTGTAATTCTTATTCTTTTAAGCATTTTTTTAAACTTGAGGAAAAAGAAGAGTTTAAATTCAAATAATTAAAACTCTCAATTTAAGAAGGCATTAATGCCCGAGATGAGATGTAAGCGTCTCATTGAACCCAACTTTATTGTTTTTCTGTCATAGTTCAAATAAGTTTTTTCAAAAACAATAAGAGCCTTGTTTTGTTATGAATCAACAAGAGCCTTCTTAGTGTACTCTAGATACGTTTATTCTGGCTTTGGAGGTTTATAATCTTTGAGTAAAACATCACATCAGTAAGGAAAGCAGACATGGCATTTAGTCTTGACAACATAGGAATTTAAAGTAGCACACACATCAAATGTTAGGCAGACGTTTGTTCAAGATTCTACCTAAGATTTCACTGGAATAGTTATTGAATAAGCAAAGCTGTTTCAGTCAGGCATATGGTTCACAAGTTTTCTGCAAAACATTTAAGATTGGCTTTAAATAACTGTCTTAAAAGACAAAACTGAACAATAATAGCAGAGACTTTGAACACAAGGTATTTATGATATCATATTATTTTTACTATAACAAGAATGTGCTTATTTGAGTTCAAAGGTGTAAAATGACACAAGGCTGACTTGACATGTTTAATGTAAAATATCTTCATTCCCATTTTGTCAACGAAAGAACCTGCATTATGGTGAGACTTCATGCATGTCTGTGAAGGCCACTGGGCTTGAAATAATAATACTGGGAATAGAGAAAAATGGCAGATGCTTTTAAAACAAGAGACATCTGATCTCCTCTTTGGTTGTTTATACAGGGAATCGCCAGGAAAAGGATTCAGTTTGTACAGAGTTTATATCGGACAGCAAGGTTCCCTCTGCTGAACTGAGTGATCAAATTACAGTCTGCATCATGCGCTGAAGTCTTCAAACTATCTGCCTCCTTTTAAGATATTTTTTAAGACCACATTTATATTCTGAACTCCACAGAATGGCGAGTTGTAAGCACGTTATGTAAGTCCGGTTGTACAGTACAGTGCACTGTGAAAGATGCACTCGCATTGATCTGGTCCTAGTCACATGACTCTCTGTCTTTGATTGTGCAGCTTTCCCAGAGGACGCAGAGGGAAGCAGGCAAGCTGAGGGAGATGAGCGCATGTCGGAGAGTAAAATGGATTAAATCGTACGAGTGCTAATAGAGCACGACTGGGGAACCTGCATGTTTGCTGAGCTGATGGTTTCTGAAGAGGAGGGCTGAGGTGATGGAGGAGCAGGAGGGGGGGAAAGGGGCATGGAGAGTAACACATCCCTGTGGTTTTACAGTAGAGAGGCGCTATCCCATCCACCTCTGGGATGGAGCTGATGACCTCATGCTTATGATGAGCTAATCAATAGAGAGCCAGTGTGACGCAGTGGAGTGAAGTTCTCTGTCTCTCATTCAGTTATTGTGCTCACCTATCTTTGCAAAATGGACACTTTCACTAAGTCCGTGGCTCGTACGTGTGTGGGCGTGTGTTTGTGTGGCGTGGTTAAATGAGGCCTAGGAACCGAGATAAGTGACCAGGCGGCTGAAAGGTTCACAGACTCATGAAGCTTCTCCCATGAATCGTTTTTTGTTACAGTTCAGCAGTTTAGGTACGTTGGTAACTCAGCAGTTTTGCTGTATGTACACAGAGAGTGTGCAGGGTACTGTGAGGGCCTTTGTTATCTCAGTTTCCTATATAAATCTCCTCTGAATGTGTACAAAGAACAGATGTTTAAATGACTATCCAGGTGCATGTCAATCAGTCAGAATGACATCAACATTTTAATAAGATTTTTTATACAAAAAGAAATGTATCTAGCTATTGTCAGTAGCTTACAATTAATGAAAACTTCAAATTATTATTTTAGAAAAATACTTTTAATGTTTTATGGACATTTTATGACCAATGCACAAAGAGAAAGCACAATTGGCTCAACAGTTTTCCAGCATAGAGCCCTTAAGGAAGATAAGTTAGTTCCTAAAGAAGCAAGGTGCTATGTTCAAGTATAGTAATAGCAAGTTGAGTAGAAGATAAAAATGGGGAGGGAAAAGGTGCGGAAGCAAATGTCTTGAGAGGAGAAATAATTCACAAAACAAATTAGACAAGCTAAAGATGGCTGCTATTTTATCCTATGGCCTCAACCAGGCTATAGGATAAAAGTCTCCATGCCACATCGTTGCAGTGATTCATGCTAAATAAGCCCCAACAAGGTGTTTAGTTCAGTACATAAAACACTTTTCAGTGGGCTGAAATTTCTGTTTTCTAAATTCTCATTTTTTGTCTTATGTTCTTATTGTCTAAAATACAGAATTCCACATTTTCTTTAACTGTAAGCCATGATATTTAAAATCAACAAAAAAATCCCTTTTTTGTTGATTTTAACAATGATTTGTCTAATATCAAGAAGTGTTGTATTGATTTCTTGAGATTAGAGTGGCAGAATACATCAAATGAAGATGGTCATCTCAGATTCCATGTGTCACAATTGTAAGGAACTTCTTGAATGCAATATTTGGTAGGTTATTATAATTTGATTTAATATTTGTCATTTGTACAAATTAGGCATGTCAACGGCTTGTTGGATGAATGTTCCCCGTTGGATTCACATTTTAAGTGGCTAAGTTGCTAAAGCTCTCAAAGAGTTCAGATTTTAAAGAAAATAAATCAAAATAAATGTGTTAGACATATTGTCATTTCAGTTTTATGGAGTAACTTTGCAAATGCTTGTTTTCCTAGTATAGTACAGCTGTAACTGGGATGTACCTAAAGGTTGCATTGAGCAGAAAGACAATGCATTTATCAATGCTAGACCATCAACCGTCTGACTGTAAGTTAGAACATAACATGAAATCCAGCTGGATATAGTTGTGAGCCTTTTGATGCCACTTTTGTCTCTTTATGCAAAGATTTGCAGAATTGTTGTTGTTTTCTGTTTGTTTTGTTTTTGATGTGGAGATTTAGCAGACCCACACTTAAATCCAATGTTTCTGACAGTAAAACTTGAAAAACCAATCTGACTGATCGTGAAGTCAATGTGATGAGATGGTAACCTGTGCAGGGTGTATCCTGGAAATATAACTTTTTTATAATCCAGGTTAAGGGTTATTCTTTTCAGTTCACTCTGTGATTGCCATTAGCTACTATAACCTATTATGTTGGAGTGAAAACCTAACCAGGCATTCAGGGTCAAATCTACTGAGTGAAATCAACCTAGTCCTGGATTAATCCATATTTGGATTTTGCAAAATAAATCCAAGTTGGGATGTTAAAAGTACAATTGAGCTCAATTGTACTTTTTTGAGATTTTAAAGTCCTGTGGGAGATGATTTAGAATTTGCAGCCCCTGACTAATCACACAAGAAGGGTTTTTTGCCGTCACCGATATCAGATTTCACAGTCACATCATTCACCAACCAAAGATTTGAATTATTTTTGTGGTTTGGAAAAGGATAACATTTTTGATAAAATGTTATCAAACTATAATAAAATGGTACATTGTAAATCTATGTTAATAGTGATTTAAATGAAAGAAACTATTTTTAAAATGTTTTTTTATTATTATTTTTAACATATGTGCCTTATTCTTAAGTATCTTGAGGAATGGGTAAACCATGTAAAATTGCTCATGTTTGACCAGAATACATTTTTTAGAATGGGAAGTTCAAATGTGGCGCTAACAGAATTGCCACCTAGCCCACAATGCAGATATTTTTTCTTGTAGCACTTGAAGAACATTCTTGTCTTCTCTATCTATTTATCACATTTTATTTTTCCACCAACTGCCCAAAACCTTCTCTGTAAATGTTAAAAAATTCAAATGGGTTTCGGTGCTTCTTTAATAGTAATTTGTCCAAATAACATCAACTATCATCAAATAGATAGCAATTAGCAAGACAGACATTCTCAAGAGAAGAAATATCTTGATTGTTTTTTTTTTTGTTTTTTTTTTAAATATCATCATGCTGCAACACCTCAAGAATTTAAGTTGTGGGAAAATGTTGGGTCAAAATTCTCAGTGACCAAATAAATTCTGTAAAACAGTAAGTTAATCTTCTTTCTAATACTTCCCTTTAAATAAGAAAGTAGTTGAGTGTTTTAGGTCCACATGTACCTCTATCTATATACATTCACGTATTCAGAGCCCAGCTATTTCCACTCGTGAATCCCTCACATACATATACACTGAGATGCACACAGCCTGCTAAACAAACACATACAGAGTACATGCACTGTGTGTGCCTCTGCTAGTGTATCAGCACTGAGGGCTGCCTAAATAAGGCAAGGCATCAGTTGGCTTATCAGCACCAGCCAGAAATATATACCCGTCCCAACACTGATATAGCCCCCCGCCATGTCTGTGACACTACCATCCCTCCTTAAAGTGTGAGCACGTGTGTCAATGTGTGTGCGAATGTTTAAAAATGTGAGAAAGTGACTCAAAGGGAACGGGCAAAGCTTTCTAAGTGTATAGATGTGAAAATATGTGTGGAATGTGTTTGTGGTGTTTGTGTCCAGGGTGTTTGTTCATCACCTGCTGTGCGAGGTGACCTCAGCCACACACCACCCGCTCCTTTTTTGGGGAAAGTTATTCAACAACACGTGAGGAGAATAATTTCAGCCCTACGTACAATATCAACTGTCCCGCAACAGCAGGGTCTCCTTCTGAAGCAGCTGCAAAGTCGAATATTTTGAAATAACTAATGTTCTGTTTGCAATCATGTCTTTTTGAAGCACACTTAATGTCTACTGTAAAAGACATTTACAGTAGGAAAAAAAGTATAAATCACATATAGAGCCTAGAGGTATGAAGAACCGTCCTATTATGACAGAGTGTTTTAACATCAGAATCAAACACACAGACGTACACATATAAAATAACTATCCAAATAGGGTTCGTATATTAATATTTATTACCAGGGTCAGTGCCAGCTACTACATATGACAGAGCTATAAATAAACCTGCTGATGCAACAACACATTTCATCATAAGTTAGTTGAGCGGTTATTAAACGAGCCACTATGTAATCAAATTACACTGTGAAATTTAGTCTTCTGTACCTAACTGCATTACTATTATATGAAGTCATAACTAACAGTCATATGCCAGTGGAAGCAATTAAATAAATTATTTAAGAGCTATCTCATCATTAATTAGGAGCTTTTACATGTATACATGTAAAGCTGTCTCCATATTTATTGGTGCCTCTGTTAAATAAGTTTCAAAAGATGCAATTTTTCATCATCGTCTTCTATAAACTAAGTTTAATGGGAAGAAAAATATAACATCTACTCTACATAAAAGTAGTGCATAATTGTGAAGTGGAAGGAAAGTGATGCAATTTAAGATTTTTTACCAAAGAAAATCTGAAAAGTGTTCAGTCCCAATTATTCCAATAGCCATTCAAAGAACCCAATTGTCTTCAGATGTCACTTAATCAATTAATATGGAATTTCTATGTGTAATACAATCTCAGTATAAATTCAGATGTTCTGAGAATGCTTTAAAGCAGGGGTCTCCAAACCTAGTCTTTGAGATCTACTGTCCTAAAAGCAGTCTGGCTGTAACACACCAAATTGGCTCATTAGCAGGCCTTTGTCAAATCCTAAGGTATGCTGAGGAGATAACACAAGTATTTCATTCAGGTGTGTTGGGACAAATAGTTGGAAAAAAATGAGAGGGATTTAAGAGTAGAGGAAAGGAAGAAAAAAAGAAAATGCAAGAAAATGCATTCGGAATCTGTTTCTACACCTGCGGAATGAGTAAAAAAAAAAAAAAAAACAGAATCAAGAAATCGCAGCAACAAGTACATTTACCAAAAACATGTATTCAATGGCAACCACAACCCAAGATGGAGTGTATCTGTCAGTATGCGAAGCCATACCTGACTGAACTAGCTACTTGACACTCGATTGGCAAATTTGCCAATCCAGGAGCAGCATTTATTTTCCTTGTCTCTGATTGGCTGCACCTCCAACAGTGGAAATAAGGAGATGTCAGCTTCTGCTGAACACATTAAGATGTTTTTGATGTTTGAACTCTTCAGTTGATAAGCATTAGGGGACCAAAGTGTTCACAGATTTTAGCTATTCAGGGGCTGCTGTGTGCCCTGTACCCCACTTATAACGAGGGTCAAGTATATAAATTGAGCTCAATTGTACTTTTTTGAGAAACATAGTAGTTATTCAAGTACTACAGACAAATAAAGACATTTTCAGAGTGAGAAGATGAAGCTATTTTCTTTTTTTTCACTTCCTACTCAGATATATTTCTTCTCCCTGGTGGGAGACGGTAAGAAGGCGAGAAAGAAAATATATTTTGGCAGAAATCAGCTCCTAGCCTGCAGCAATTTGAGTTTGTATCAGTTCCAGAACACTGCGTAGACTGATGATAGCAAGCAGAAGTAGAAGCAAGTGTACAGTATATGGAGACCAAGACTAAGAAAGTTTTTGGGGTGATTTATAGCCACAGTGTTTGAGCTCTTTGTCCTCAAGTGACTATTTGGGAAATGGTAGAAATGACCTGAGAGAGGATGGGAGGAGAACACTGCGCTCTGTCACAACCCAATCCTATCGCCGACAGGACCGGCGATAGGATTGGGTTTCACCTACATTCCGGTGTGGTCTATCTGTGCCTTGTAATCTTTCTGAGAATGGCACATATTTCTTCAGCTTCTCCAGAAAGGCTGGGGTGAGTCAGCCAAGCTGGAGGGCAAGGAGAAAGGGAGAGAACAGGAGTCATGTGGTGTCTCTGGCTGTCGTCTATTTCATCTCTTGGTGAACCTGCCATTGTTAAAAATGTAAATATATAAGTATATACATTTCTGTGCTTTTAACCTACCTCATAAATTTCGCATCAATTTTGCTTTCCTTCATTCAGTTGATGCTCAGTTACAACTCAGGGGAGTGGATTTCTTTCATATGCTGAAATAAACAATGCTTCAATTCATCATGTACATGTGTGGAAGGGGCTGTGTCATCCTCAAGAGTTTCAAGGTAAAATACTGCACAACAGTAGCCTGTTGCAGTGTGGTAGAACATTTTCAGCTGTTATTTCATATAGCCATTGAAGCACTACTTCGGAAAATGTACAATGAGATAGGAAGGAGAGGGAAATCCAGATCAAGTGGCTAAATTTCAATGAAACAGTAATTGCATCAGCTAAAGGTACTACAGCCCAGTGTCTGAAAGAGCATGTAGACCGTAGCAATGCCTATAAATAGAAACACGCCAAAGAGACAGAGCGTACACTTAACTGCACAATCAAAAGCACTTCCTATTAAGTTTTGATTCTTATTTAAATGATTTCCATGTTTTGTTGACTGCTTGGAATTTGCCAAAATATTTTAGGAAGTGTGTGTCTGTGTGTGTGTTAGCTTATCCCTGTCAACACCAATTAGGGGAATGCATTTGTGCAAGTAATTTAGAAACTGCTGGCTCCACTGTGTTTTGTACTTTTACAACTTTTTTCATTTTTAACATTACAGTCTATTTTATGACAGACCAACACAAAATTGTGCTTAATTGTGAAGTAGAAGGTAAATGAAATATTAGCGACATGGGCGATGGCGGCAGGCATTTAACCTGCAACTGATGGGTTGCCGGTTCAAATCCCTGCTCTGTTACATTTCTCGTAAAAGAAATGTAATGTTCTTGGCCAAGACACCCACCTTTCCTGTTGGTGATGGTCAGAGAGCTCAGTGGTGCCAGAGTATGGCAGCCTCTCCTTTGTCAGTTCTGCCCAAGGTCAGCTATGGCTACAACCAGCATCAGCATGTGAATGAATAACTGTACATAGTGTGAAGCACTTTGGAGTAAATACAAGTAGTGCAATTGCATTTATTGCCTTCATTCTGATACCCCTAAATAAAACCCAGTGAATTGTAGAGAAAATTATAATGTAAAAACCTCCTGCTCATTTTTGATTCTCCCATGTCCTCTGGTTCAAGCAGGATCCCACTTGGCAGGAGTTGGACCACACAAACAGACACACATGGCTGTTCAACTTCGACAATCATGACAATTTATTAAACAATGGACAAACATAAAACTCACGCAATGCGTCGTACAACAGACAAACCGATCAAAAGACATATTACCTGGGATAGACAATCATCAACGGCCAAAGAATACATTACAGAGCAGGCACCCAGCCTGCTTCCGGAGAAAGCACGCAGCAATCTGCTATCCTAGCTCAAGCGGCTAGCTTCTCTTTTTTCCGGAGGCGTTCCCTTCTTCGTGGGCATTTCCTTCCTTCTTACCATATTTAAATTAGAGGAGTGCCTCTAGTGGCCTGGAAGATGATTTACAACTGTGGGAATGTTGGTTTTATGACTCACCAATTCGCTAATCAAAACACAGGAATAGCCAGAATGTTATCTATAAGACCGGAATGTTTTCATTAGCCTTACAGAGGTCCATTTATCACCCCTTGTGGAGAACCAAAAGGTCACCAAAGACTAAAGGAGACACTCTGACCCAACAAATGAAGCCTGAATATAGTTTCGACATAAATTTGAGCCTATTTAAAACAATGCTATTTTTATCTAATATTTTAAACATGTAATTAGAGTTAAGTGACATTAAACTTGCATAATTAAGCTAATAATTCCAACAGAATCTAGCTACCTTCAGAAGTCATCTGATTGATATTATCTGTGTGTAATTTAATTTCAGTATAAATCCAGCCGCTCTGTGAAGTCCTCTGAGGCTTGTGAGTTTTTTTCATGAAATCATGAAAATCGAAGAACACAGCAAACAAGTCAGAGATGAAGAAGTTTAAAGCTGGCTTAGTTTATGAAACAGTATCCCTAGCTTTGGATATCTGGGAACACACTGTTCAAACTATCATCCGAAAATGGAAAGAGTTTGTGACTGCAAAGCTGCCGTAAACATTGCCAACTGAACCACTCTGAAGAAACTGCAGCATTTACCAGCTCGGGTTGGAGAATCTGACCCTCAACTATCAGAGTTGAACCGAAGTCAGAAAGGGATAAATACAGACTATCCATTGGAGAAAAACAACATGCAGATGTTGTTAAATATTAGAAAGGCAGACATAAAGCCAGAACTACAATCAAATTGTTTAAATCAAAGGGTAGGCATGCTAAAACAGCCTAGTCAATGTTTAAACAAAAGCTGGATTAGTGTGCGTGGCAAGAAGTGAAGATTAATGTTAGTAGAGATGTACCCTAATCAACCTCACAGTTAAATATATACACAAGACACATTACAGCTTATTTGTAAAAATATTGAAAACCATGTGTGCTTTTTCCTTCCACTTCATAATAATGCGCTACTCTGTGTTGTTCTGTCACATGAGATCCCAATAGCATACATTAATGTTTGTGGTTATAAAGTGACAAAATGTGAAAATGTTCTAGTGCTAAAAGCACCTTTACAGCTGTGTCAATCAATAAAATGTGCATCCCTCAAAGTAGTTTGACTTACAGGACCCCTTATATGTGAAGAAGGGTAAGTTCACATAAACCTGAATAAGAAAAGTACAAGTTTAGTCTTGGATTTAGTCAGCTGGGCCTGTCAACTTATGTTATCAGCCTTGTGGTAACAGGAGGAACGTTTATCTTTCAGCTAGTCTAGCTTTTGCTAACCTGGTCAAGCCAAACCTGGTTAGAAGAAATGTCAAGCATGAGCAACTGAGATAAAGACAGAGGTACTTATTACTTGAATATAATTCTAAACATATTATTATAATTGTACACAGAAAAATCACCATAGCCATGTGTCTTTCATCTCTGGATACTGATGCTCTTCTTTTAAATCTCTTCACCTACTCTGATTGGCTAGCTAGGCTGTTTTCACTCCAGATGTTCATGGATTATGGAATTATCACGTCTGTTGCTGAATCCGACTTTTGCTTTTCCTCTCAGAATCATTTCTTCATGAAGTATATTCAGAAACTGCTATAATCAAATGTGGAAATGGTCTAAAAACATGCCTACTATCGGCATTGGCGATACCATTGCAACATCCCTATGTTGTTCATAAATTCATATAATACTTGACTTTTCTTGTGCTCATCACATATTATTTCCTAGGTCTCACCGTCATAAAAAAATAGACGGTGTGAAGACACGTCTTAGTATTTTTGCTGTGAGCAGATGTAACTTAATGCTAATGCTGCTTTTGGCTTTGCGCTGAAAAGGAAATTGATGGTTGTGTGTAGGGGTGTGTGTGTGTGTAAGCTCATTTGTACGAGACAGCAGGGCGAATGGTGGCAGGAGATTGGAAAAGACCATAATTAAAACTATTGCTTGAGCTCAAATCGTTGCCAGGACAATATGACCTTTGCTCGCACAGGTTGAGCTTCAGATCTTGAGTCTTGTAGTTGAATAAGATATGCTGTAGAATAACTGCATATGCTTGTTTGAGTCTCTTTTTTTCACTCAAGCGAGACAGTTTCACTGTATAATAATGTGTTTAATGTGTCAAATTCATCAGTGCATCTTTATCCTCCCTCATCAAAAAAGTGGTGTGCCTATGTTGATATAAAAATTCATTAATAGAGGCTTAGCTGAAAAGTTGGCTCAAGTGTAACAGATGATTACCATTGTTACTGTTTTAAGGACGTCACAATGTCTGAAACATCTGTTGGATTTCCTCATAAAGGTAGCCAAGTTAAGAGACCCTGTCAGTTTATAACTGTGTTAAAATATACTTTAAGAATTTGACACTATCAGTTTCTTGTTGGAAAATTGCAGGGACAAAAACTGATAGTAAACACTGGGAACACACTGTTCAAACTATCATCCGAAAATGGAAAGAGGTCTTTGTGCATTCCTTTGCTCCCAGTTTCCAAGTAGGCACATATTGCAATAAATGTTCCTCAAATTTGATGTAAATTTTGATTGCATTAAAGTCATTTGCATGACAGGTACAGGTCAAATGGTTTTGCATGAGTGTGTGGGTGTGTGTTTACGTTTTTGTTTAGTCATGAAACCCTATGTCCTGATTTGCATAACTAAGCCCCTGTTTTTCCTCATTTGTGTGGTGAGTTGTATGTGATGCAGGCCCAGTTTCAGGTGGTATATTTGCCTCTGGACTGACAAAATAAAGAGAAAAGAAATTAAACAGTTTGGATACATATTAATTATTTTATAAAAAATTTAATATCCATGAAATTATCAAAATGCAAGATTTTTTTTAAATCATTATACAATGCAAGATTGTTGGCCTCAGTAAAGCCATGGATGCCTTTTTGGGTTGGTTTCACTATAACTTTGCACTAAGTTTCTAGTCTGGAGCTAAGAAAAGCAAGGGATTGACTCTTTTTTTTTGTTTTAAACTCTCAGATGGTCAGATACTGCTTAAAATGGTAAATTGGTGTGTCATACTATTCCTTTGGTTTATCTTTTGTAAATATGATGCGAGAGAAGAGTTCTTCCTCGCTGTAATCCATCAATTGCCTGTGTAAGATAGTAGGGACAGAACGGACATCTTTCACAATTTTTCTATTTTAAACTGAGATTTATCTTTCTACTAATGGAAGGGTGGCCCATCTCTTTCAAAACAGAGTTTTCCAACTTCAGCCCCTGCTTGGGTCCTTGCTCAAAAACATCAGAATCAAATGACTAAATTACTGTAGAGAAAGATTTAACACATGAGGGACACCATCCCTTGAGAACTCCCATTTTAAAGTAAAGCCCAAAAGCTAGCAAATGAAGAGATATCTCAAACTATAAAACAACTTTACATACTTTTCCACATTGTTTACATCTGTTCCAATCTCTGGAGGTTTTATATCAGCCTGTAGATTATGTACAGCTAAAGTCAGTTTCTAAAATGCAAATAAGAAAAAAAACTGTTTGGAGTCTGAAAAGAAAGCGTCTGGTTATGTTCAGGGGGAAACTATGACATGTTAAGAGCCAGCCCATTCACCTGTAGATAGAGGGTTTGGACACATATTTAAATGTATTGGAATACTTAGGAAAGTATATCCATCCAGTTTAACACATATTCAATTCTATTCAGCTTCACCTGGGGTCAACTTTTAAAAAAGACATATATTCTGACAGCATGTCATTTTACCTGTGCACTTTGTATTTGGTGATGCTGTTTACAAATATCAGCAATTATTATGTGACTTTTGCCAACTAAATTGGTGTCATTTGAGGTGAAGAAGACTGTAAAACAAATCCCTGTAATACCAACAGTGGACACAAATATCAAATCACTGAAATACAATAAAACCTTATCTATAGGTCTGCCAGCTCAAACATAAGTCTTAAGACCCCTGCTGTATCGGTGTGTTGCTGCTGTTAATGGTTTAGCCACCAAGGCTCCCTCCCTCTCCGTGTTTTAGCTGTGTCAGCTGTGGCTATGTTTCACTAGCAGTGCTGACACGAGGGACACAGAGCTGAAGTCTGAATCCCAACCAGTGCCCTTTCCCAAAAACCACAGGGGTCATTTTCATGACAGATTCTATGTCACTCTTTAATCACACACACGCAAAGTTCAACTCATATTATAAAAACGTAACAATGCATAACAAAACAGAGCTGAACCTATATTTTTATTTTATTTTTTTGGGGGGATGGAGGCCAACAGAGGTCTTGGTAGAGAGCTCAGTGAGAGAGGCCTTGGAGTAGGGAACACCAGAGGGAGATTAGGTCTGTTTGTAATCCATGGAAATAACAAAGTTTAGGGATTTTTCCAATTTAATCAAAACTGATTCTGCTCATTCTTCTTCCCTGAAATGGGGTTTGTGTAGTCAGATTTCCAATCTGCTTCTACTTGCCCCTGTATAACAAATGGCATGATGCAAAATCAGTGGAAAAATAAAAATATCCTACGTTTTAGAGTTATGTCATACTTTACGCCAAATGTATTCAGCTTTACCTGTATTATTTTATATTAAGAAAAGTTTTGTTAGGCAAAATGAAAGAGGATCTTAAGGCATGTACAAATGCAAGATGTGAAAAAAGTCACTACTCAGATGTACTATTACACTATGATAAGGGTGATGACTCCTTTACATAAAGTATAGACAAACCCTTAAGCTTGAAAACATTTAATATTTTACGACAGACCGATACAAAAAGTAATGCAAAATTGTGAATTGAAAGAAATACATATGGTTTTAAAAGGTTTTTTTTATTGTTTTGATTATTTCCTTTACTTTCAGACGTCTCCTATTAGCAAGCTAAACAGAGATCATCAGCATTGAATTTATTCTCAGTAAAACCTAGCTGTTATGTGGGAGCCTTAGAGGTTTCCACAAAACAGCTAGTTTGAGTCCAATTGGCAGTGGAAACATAAAATAGTGTACACTGATCCGAGCTGTCCTGCTCAGTTAGAATAAGGCATTAAGAGAATATTCATTAATAAAAAGACTCATGAAGACCAAGAAACACAAAAAACAGGTCAGAGTCAAAGTGGTGACTTTTAAGGATTGTTAGGTTAGAAAGTAACATCTCAAGTTTTAAACATTTCACTGAGCGCTATTATCTGAAAATTAAAATAGTAACTGCAAACCTATTAAGAGACGGCCATTCACCAAAACTGGCAAAGAAGGCATTGACCAGAGAAGCGGCTGAGTGGCCCCGGGTATTTCTGGAGGAGCTGCAAATATCCACACTTATAGGTGAGAAAATATGTTGACATTAAGTATAAGTTGTGTTATTACAAATGTGGTCTGCATGGAGGATTGGCAAAAACAGCATGTGACACAAAGCAAATGTGTGGAATAAAGTGTTTTGATCAAATTGAAATACAGGACAAAGCTGCAAACGACTGCAAGGGACATGAGTGGAATGAGGTTCACTTTTCAACTGGACATCAAGCCTAACCATACATAGATGATCAAACAATTCCATGGTTGTGTTAGAATGGCCCAGGAAGAACTACACAAGAAATTACTAGACATGCTAAGAAAGGACTGAACAAAAAAAAAAAAAAAAACAGAAACATAGCTGATCCAATCAAAGAAAAGGAACTAAGGAACACAGAAAGTAACAAAACTCAAAACCAACCGATAGAACCCAAGATTCTGACAGAGACCGTGTTACTTTCCTTTACTTTCAATGTCTGTGCTGCATGCTCCTAACTTCATCAGACTGTTTTCACTATATAATAAAGACCTACACATTAATTGAAAAAGAATGTATGACTAATGATCCTCACACGTTCTTTAAGGCCTTACACTAACTGCTTTCAACTTTTAGCTAAAAGTTAAAAGCTTTCTTAATTCCTAAGATTAAAACAGCAGAGAGGTTCTTTTCATCTGTTTAATTTGTATGGGTTTTTTTTATTTTTGTCTGTATTATTTCATGCTTTGGTGTCATAACTCCATGATGTTTCTATTCATTCAAATGTATGTAATTTTTATTAGCCAACATTGCATTACCTGGTTCTTTTACATAATACTCCTTTCTAGGTCTGCCTAGCTTAGAAAGAAATTAGGGTTTGAGTAAAGGATAGAAAAAGGCAGGTTAACACCAAACTAAGCTTGCATAAGACAGAAAAAAGTTTAAGTAATGGGTTTTACTGGGCATGAATACTGGCCAACATCTCTGTTGTACAGCCCGACAGCTTTCTCTCCTGCATAAATTTAGCTTATCTCTTAATAACAGCCACTCTGTCTTCTGTTTAAAAACTAATTTGCTGTAGCCTCCACCCTCCAACCTTTACTGCCCCTGGTAATGTGAGCCCATAGTGTAGCCCAGAATTAATTCCTCAATAATTTCAGAGCCGGTTTTCAGTTAACTGCTAATGGTGTTAGACATGCTTGAGTAATCCTGAATTAGCAACATCCAGCAATTCAAATAGTGTGCCTGTGTCAGGACAGCTAAGTGCTAATTTGTGCTGATTGTCTGTCCTGATGCCACTGAGGGCCTGGGAAATTATTTTTTATAAAATATAGATCCAGTTTTCAGTTTCTAATAAAGACTAATTTACTTCTGTGACTGAATTTGTCTGGTAAGAAAACGAGGCATAATGTGACAAATGAAATAAAATAGGTGTTACAAAATAAATGTTCTTTTATTTACCTATATACTGAAAAGATTGGTACATGTCTTTTATTTTATTGCGACTGTTTACTGTACCAGTGAGCATTCAAGTTACCATTTAACTGGGGAAAGGGATGGCATATCTAATGGAAAATGTATGTGAGGAAGGGGTAAAACAAGGCTTAGAACTGTGTCAGCATATGTGAAGGAGATTTCTCAAATAGGCCATAGCCTGGGGCTTGATGGACTGAATCCTCTCTCCAAGGAATCTACTGTATGCACACAGATAAAAAACTAAACCCAAACATAAAATACCTGCTTACTGCACTCAGATGGAAGAATGACAACCCTTAAAGTGGGGAGCACAGTGGAGACTGGTGGGGACTAGGGTTTGAAATTTAACCCTTCAGTAAAATTAGAGAGGCTCCGGCGCATACCTCAGCTGTTCTGAGTGTCCGAGGGTTCAGAGCAGTGATCCGTCTTGGTCTCCTTCCCTTTCTAATTTTGTCATTCTCTTTTATTTCTTTTCTGCTTTTTCTGAGTTCACCCCAACAACCTCCTTTCTTTTTTTGTTTTCAGAACATGTTTCATCTTGACATAGAAACCAATGTTTTGATTCCACATAGAAAAAGTAATTTGTCCTACTCACCCTACGTTCATGTCACTATCTCAACATTGTCCAGATTGTATGTATGTGTAATATTTTGCAGGTTCAGATACCTTGATTTGCTTGGACTCAACCCCAGACCAGAGTGCTTGCAGAGTCTAAAGCTAAACGGGAACAGGTGTTGCTTTATATTCAAAGCCAGAGGGCATTGTGAGACTACTGGCCTGTTTGACAAGTTACACAGCTTAATACTGTTATCAGAGGTCATCAGTGAGCTTGCACTTTGCTGTAGGTCATATTCTTTGAATTGCTGATCAACATAATGTTTTCATAATTTAACCTCTAATAGATTATGTTTGCTTTAGCTCTCTTAAACTGGTAAAATGACGCAAATATTGGTGTTTCAATGATAGACAGTGTTGTAGTCAAGACCACCTAACCTGAGACCAAGACAAGATCAAGACCAGAGTGTATCGAGACCGAGACAAGACCAAGACTTTTAGGGTCCGAGACCAAGTCAAGACCAAGACCAAGGGAAGTCGAGACCGAGTCAAGACCAAGACCAGCACCCCGCGCAACATGACACGATAAATGTGAAATATGATCAAAATTGCTTCTCAAATTGATCTGAAAGATTCACATTCCCATAAAAACACCTAGATATTAAATACTTAGAGCTGAAATAAATTTAACCAACATTAAGATAATGCCCTGGGTATTTGCCCATATCATTCATGTCAGAAATCAGCACTGTCTGCACCATTAAACATAGCAATTGAGGCAATGCCCTGAAGGTAAACAATGCTCAACTATGAACACTGACCAAAGAGCAACAAGCAAGAAGGAACCAAGCACAATGTGCTCACTGTGACTGTTCTCATCCTCTCTCCCAATGCATGAAGCCAGGCAGCACAATGCTGTCACTTTGAACGAAAACAATCAATGAGCAATGCGCATGCTCTGCAAGCTCTTTTGTTCTTGTGTTTTATTTATTTGCTAATTAAATAAATATCAATGTATATAATTACATAAAATAATGATATCTACTGCAGTGCACGCAGAGCATTACAAGAACAAAGAACGGCTCTCAGTGAGGCTCCAGTCCTATCTTCTTAGTAAAGAGAAGTTCAGAAGACTCGAATCGTTCGTGAATGTCACATCACTATATTGCAGACTTTTGGGCACAGTGTTGTCCTATATGTGCGACAAGTTGTCAACACCTCCGCACAATAATTCAGCGCAGTGAGTGACTTTTTTTAATCACAAATGCTTTTGTGTCTCCGTACATCTAGCTTTGCTAACATCACGTCAACGGAGCTTACCTTTCTTTGAGCTTCTTTTCTAAGTGACGAAAAAAGTTAGACGTAGTCCCACCGTCTGTGAAAGCGAAGCGCTGCTGAATTAGTTGTCGCCATCGGATTTCTTATGATTTATGCAGCGCAATTCTATAGACCTTTTTCACGCTTCCGCGTTTTAAAGAGGATGTGGGGTTGGACAACTTCCGGTGGCTATAGCGTTAGCATTAAAAGGCTAGGAAAATGGCTCAGTCTCGGCGGAGTTGTTTTTGTTCAGTCCGTGGTTGTTCGTGTGGAGCAAGAAAACAGCCATATCTGTCCTATCATGCGTTCCCGACGGACCCGGACCAACGATCCGAAGGGATGAAGGCCCCGACTTCTGCATAAAGACAGGGAGCACTTTCGTATGTAGCCGCCGCTTCACACCGGAGGATTT
>CAEGAE010060534.1:0-18744 GCA_903067095.1 Girardinus metallicus
TTGCCACCCATTTGTTGCGACCGGGATGATATGAAATTTATTTTCCGGTATTTTCAGTAAAGCTACGCATCTAAAGCACAGAATTTTAATAATAGAGGTACTCAAATCACTCAAGGAATCGTTTCAGCCTCAAACCGAACCAAAGTTTACTTTCTTGTTTGACAAGTGTGTTTTGCAGCTTCTACTTATTTGGACATTGAATTCAAGTCAAATGTACGCCAGTTTTTGAAGACATTTTATGTTCCTTGTAATTTGTTTTAAGGAAAAGAAAGGGAGGGAAAAAGGCAATTAAATTTGAAAATTGGATTTGGTCTGAGATTTTATTTTTAAGCAATATTGCCCAGCCTTAATTTTAATTTTAATTAATTTTCAACTGTATTTTTTTATGAGTTGCTACTGTTATTTTTCCTACTCTGATTAACTTCCTTCTATGCTTTTCTTTTCCAAATGCACAGGCTACCATCTCAGTGGCTACAGTTGGACAGATCTCAGATTGGACTTTTGGCTCAATCCATTAGATCCATAAAGCTGGGACCACCTCAGACTGGCTTAGGTGCTGAAAACTAACTCATACTGTGTGATTATTTACTCTAATGACACAAAGTGCTAAGTGCAGAACAACTTCTACAAAGCCCAATTAAACTTTTTATTCTACAACAAAAAACCGCACCAAAAAAAGCACAAGAGTAGGATAATTACCACAGTAATGGGATAAGACTAAATGTTCTCCAGCAGGAATACCGATATTTCTTTCCATTAGGGATTTTATGCAAATATTATTATATGTAAGGTAAGGATGTTTTTCCTAATTGTTTTTCAGCTTAAACGTTGGCTCTTTCAAAAAAATGTCAGTGTAAAATTGACGAAAATTTAATGGTGCAATTTTTTAAAGCTACATGCAATAGAACAATCTGACAGGTTATGTGTATAACACAGAAATAAATTACACATTTTATTATAAGTTCTCTGAATCACATATTATGATTAAACACACATCTAAGTATTTTCTCCTTTTTTTCTGTGCAGTTTCTGATCACTTTGATAAAATAAAGACAAATACAAACATTTTTCTTAATGTTATAATGAATAAGGTTTAATAAGGTGCAATATGGATAATCGGGATTTGGTGCTTATATATATTTTCCTTGTATTTGCTTGTATTTCTATAAACCACAACACAGATTAGGTTTTTATTTCTAAAGTAGGTAAACCAAACAAACTAAAATATTCATGTCAGTGCCAAAAATATGAAACCCAGCAACTTTTATTCTAACCAGCTTCCTTTCCTATTATATCCCAGCATGAACTCATTGTAGGTGCATGAACAAAGAAACATGCAGTAGGTGCTCTCATCCTTCAGTGATCTAAAGCATAGTTGTACATTTGGTTTTGGAAATTTTCTGGGGTTTTTTCTGGGTTTCCATTGTTGTTTTGTTGCACTACAGTAAGCCCCCTGGTGGCTGATTCGTGTATCAAACGTGTGCCAGATATGTTTTAACAGACTTCATAAATTTTATTAAGGGAAGAAAAATGTTTTTTTTTTTTTTTTTTTAACATTTGGCAAATGGAGGATTTTAATGTGAAAAAAGTTTCACATTAAAATCACATCTTCTTTTTCACATCTTCACTGTTTTTGTTATTTCATGGTTGCTTCCTCTAATGCCCTGTGACAATCAGTTTCGCAATAAAGACCTAAAACACTTTAAACTGTAATCAGTTTTATTCTTCTAGCATGTTGCTCATGGTACAGAATTGTTATGCTTTTTTGGGGGGAAGCGGGAGGCTTTCATGGATCGGTGATTTTACTGAAGGTCTTTCCATATGCGATGTCAGAGAGCCGACCGAGCGTACCTCCCACCATGAACTTGTATCCTGTGGGGGGTTTGCAGAAACTTGCATCATGTTTTAAGCTCACCAGTAAGTTGCATTGGCTTCTACTACAAGGTCTTAAAGTTAACGTTAGACCATGACCTAGAAGTTCTTACAGTTTTGCAGCACAGACCTGGTATATGCCCCGTGAATCCCGGGATCACGCCTCTTTTGGATGAATAGAACGTGGGCAGGTGTGTTGCGTCCCTTTCGTCTGCCTTCAAGCGTCTCTGATGTTTCCCATACTCTTTTAGGGCCTGATTGGTGGTGATGGAAAACCCTTTGCCATAGAAGTTGTGGGCAAATGGCACATGTCCTGTAAATCCTGTGAAAAGACATCACTCTGTAAGTAAGAGGAGAATGGCTCCTTATCTTTTGTCCAGTGAACCCTATTGAGCAAGTTTGAAGCAATGCCCTAAACAGTTTGGTTTTTAATTGGAGGATGACTGTTTAGATCAAGAGGTTGAAACTTGGATAGAATAAGAGGTTCCCACAGAACAATAAACCCAAATACACATCAAAACTGAACCAAGCTCACAAATCAGACATTTGGTGTCGCCTTTCAAAAGCCCTACAGCAAATCCTATTGATAATTGTTGAATTTGGCTTAAGAGCCAGTTTAAGTCCAGGAAACTAATTAATTTACATGAACTATATCAATTATGCAAAGAAGACAAGTCAAATATAATGTCAGTGCAATGAGAGAAGCTTGCTGCAAAGAAAAAATAAAAGGCATGGTCACACAATCCTGCTTTAAAACTCATTGAAGTTTCTTGTTATATGATTATTGCACTGTGAATAAAACATTAAAAATATATGCATGGCATCCTGGTCAAACTCCTGTCCTCTAAATAAAATACAGGGAATTGTCTGATATTTTTCTACTGTCACACAAAGCAATTAAAATAGGCTCACCATTCTCAGCAGAAAGACTGGCATGCCTACTCAACAAATGCATCACAAAACTTCTTTAGGGCACAAATGTTATGTTTTTTTTTTTTTTTATCTGGTTGATGGCCCTTTCTAATGCTGCCCAGGGTAACTGCCGATATGGCGCATATCAAGAACTTGTTGTGAAACTTTAAAACTTTAGATTAATATTAAAAGAGATAGAAGTGTCCTTATTTACATCAAGTTTCCAGTTCTAAATGTATGTGTGTGTATAAATGTACTTTTTTGTAAATGGGTTAAAAATTAGCCTAGAATTTAAAGGATTGGCATCAGCCATAAAAAAGAAAGAAAGAAAACAATCAATTGTGAAGAGCTTCTCGTCTGAATAATTATAAAGTGTCATCAAATTCTTCTGTCTTCTGTACCTGGGATGAAGTACTTATTGGGGTTATCGTCTTCCATTTGGTATGGATTTCCTGGAGGTATGAAAGGCTTTAAGGACTTGTAGACAAACACCTTGTCCAACGCTGCTGTCACCGGAGATTTGGCTCTCTGGGTGAAAATTACAGGAAAATTAACTACTTACAGGTCTTTTCAAATGTATTGATTTCTTTGTGCCAGGGGTCTGATGGAGTCTATGCTTTGATTGATGTGAGCTTTTTTGGTAACAAAAGATAGACTACAAGTGCACTATTAGATTGGTAGTCATACTGTTACACCTGATCAGTGTATGCTTTTTAAAAATTTCTGAAAATGTCCCAAGAATGTAAAAAAAGTGAAAAAATCTATCTTGTAAACCAATAAATCCAAGTGTAGTGCTGGGATTAACTGATAATAAACTAAACAGATCACATCAATAACCCTTTTGAAATGCATTTATCACCAAAGGGAAATGTCCAACATAGATACAATTCAGTACCAGTGCAGATCTGCAAAAGCTATGAAATGATTCAATTTGCAGGGAGCTGCTATGACTAAGCCAGGCACCAGAGAGCAAGTGAGGTAGATCCTTGGTGTGATCAAGCAGTTGCTGGAGCTTCAGACAGTCAAGTCCAACACAAAAAAAAAAACTCATGGATACATAAAACTACATTATGAGCATATGACAAAAAGTGTTTTGGGTTGCATTCTGGGTTAAATGAATCGGCTTTTTTTTGCCAACATTATTGTGAGACAAGAAGAGAGAGGTGAAGCTAAAGATTTGTGTGTAAGAGAGATAATTAATTTACTTCAAGGTGTTCACTGCCGTAGGTGTTGATGGTAGGTAGAGGCTTTGATCGTTGCTGGCGCTTCACCTGATCTGCCAGATAAACTTCACTCTGTGCTTTCTTACAGGTCGTGTTATAGTTGCAGCCGTAGTAGTTCCGACTTCTTGGAATGAAACCTAGCAAACATCAACATTAAGGGTTCAGTTTTCAACTATTTCAACAGAAGTTTTGCTAAGATTAGGAATTTGTGTATATGGACTCTGGTGGCAGTCTAATTTTACACCAATTCTACTGTGAAATATCTTTGAATATTGAGAACATGCAAACTCCATACAGAAAGACTACAAGCTGGGATTAAAAACCACAACCTTCTTGCTGCAAAGCAGCAGTGCTACTCCATTATGGTGCAGTCCTAGAACATTAACTTATTTCAGTAATTTCATTCAAAAAGTCAAATCTATATGTAAACATTAATTTCATAAAGTTACATATTTCCAATATATTTGTGTTAATTTTTATTATTATGGTTTTCTGCAACTACGAAAATATATTTTTAAGAAAAATGTGAATAACTTCCAATAAAACATTTTATTTTCGATAAAAATAGGGCTTTCTGAATAGTAATGTCATATCTTGCATAGTCTTTGCACTGAATACTTGGTAGAAGCTCCTTTTGCATGAAATACTGCCTCGGTGCAAGAGATGATCACCCTATGGCTTTCTGAGTTGCTAAGGAAGCTCTGGTTGTTTTAACAGTGGCCTTCAGCTCATCTGCATTAGTAGCTCTGGTCTTTCTCTAGAACTAAACAGCATAGATTCTCTGTGAGGTTCCAAGGGGGCAAATTTGGCAGTATTAGTAATTTTTTTACAGGGTGAAAAAACTAAATGAGCATATAAAGAAAGCTTGTTAGCAAAGGGCAGCATGCAGTGTCAGGAATATTGTTTTGATGCATAACCATGGCAACAAGGTACCAGCTTTACAACTTGGAGCAGATGATCAGCATCTCATGAGCTTAAATAACACCTGAACTATGAATCTAAATCCGAGAGGGATTAAAAAGGAAGCATCATGGATACAGAGCACAGAGAGGAAAGTCAAGCCATCTCCTCCATTGATCAGATCCCCAACTCCAACATCTCTCTGCCCGGCTGTCTAACCAGACAGGAATTTAGGGGGAGCGGCAAAAGCAAATGAGGACTAGTCTTTACTAACTATGACATCATTGACAATAAACATAGAAATAAATAAATAGCTTGATAAAGAAATATAGGTGCCAAATATTGAATCCAACAAATAAAAAATAAGAACTTTCCCAGGCTATTTTATTATACATAAATTAATAATTGTTAATTTTCATTTTATTGAAAATATTATTATTAGTTTCCTTTTTTGTTTCACTTTCATGTTTATTTATTTATGCTTCTGTATGACAGTCATGAGATTATCATACAGAAACAGTCTTCAGTCAGAGGCCTCTTCAGCTTCACTGCAAGGAGATGCACAGTATCAACATCCATAATGACTCTTCAGAAATAGTTGGATGATATGAATTATGACAACATCTAATTTCCCCTTTGGAATAAGTAAAGTATTTTTGAATTCAAACGTAATATTTTCTATGTTGTTTTGATTTAAAATCAGAACTTTTGAAACAAAAAAGGACAATATATTGAATTTGATTTCACTCAGTCGACAGTGTCTGAGAAATTGAGAAATTACAACAGTTCATTTATATTTTATGACGATAATGTATTTAGTGTTTTTTATTCTATCATGATAAACAGATTCACCAGAAAGATGAATTTTTTTTTAGGTGCTGCAGACATATTTTCTGTTGCTTTATCATAATGATTCACTTCCGTTAGCAGGTTTTGTTAACCACATCCGTGTGACCTTTTTAATCCCCTCTGCTGTATCACTATTTCACTTCACTTGTCGCCTCTTCTGAATAATTGATCAGTTTAGAGATGTCCACTTTGGTCTCATGTTGCTGTTCACAACTCAAAGACTTATCGCAAGAATAAGAGAAACACGTTCTATTGTTTGTGCATTTTTACCACCAATATCATTACATTCAACGGGGCAAATTGGCCAACTTATTCTCTGAGTTGGTGTGTGTGACACACTCAGTACCTGTGTATCCTGGTATTGACTTCCGCCACACGTCATCAGGAATGTTTTCTGGCAGAGGAGCTATGTCAGGCTCTGGGTGCCATGTCCTCCGAGACATCAGTTCGGCTGTAAGCATTCCGTAAGGTTTGCCCATGCTGAACCTGAGTCCAGGGCAGTGCCCTGTGTACCTAATTAATAACACAAATAAACAAACAATTTATGGCATATTTCTGTCAGAGAATTTATCCTTAGATCCCTTCAAGTGTTTTGCACTAGGTTCTGACAGGTCAGTTGGGGCGATTGTCAAAGCACGACTTTGGACAAACAGGTTGTTCAACAAGCAAATGAGATTCAGATTCCCTTTTGTGTCAGAACTTTGCCGAAGGCCAACTGTTGTTATCGCTCCAACAAGAGGAGAATCCCTCCTAAAATGCACAGAAGACGGTTCCAGATTGCTCTGAAGAGTATGTAAATCAAGGCAGAACACGTGATTTTCACAACTAAAATGTATTAACTGTGTACTCATGCCTTCAGACAAAGTCTTGCACGTACTATGCCCCCCCCCCCCCCAAGGAAATTTAGATGAGGATTCAGGATAAATCGTTGAACTACCCTGAAATAATCTAAACCAGAACTCAGTCTGTGGAGACACCCGAAACATTTTTACTATGACATCTCATCAATGAAGGCACTGAGCTGAACTTGACAAGGTCGTAGGATCATTCCCAGCACCAATGAGATAAAGGTCAAGGTACTATAAATACATTTGTTGTAGCCTATTTGTTAAATGCTTTCCAGTGATTTTTTTTTTTTCGCAAATTATTGAGATAAAAACAATTCACTCCTAAAACGTGAATTGTTAAATCTTTCATTTCAAATTAACTGCCTTCAGTCCTATTACTGCGCGTTGTTTTGATGAAGTTTTGATAGTGGAGCGCCAAATCATATTCTTACAGTCGGATTTTATTTGTAAGGGGACATTTACTCACCCCGGGATGTAGCAGGGACCCGGTGACAGCAAGGATTTGACTTCACGGACATATTCAGACATGTTGGAGCAACAGGTGTTTGGATCCCAGCCTTTCTACGCTGTTTACTGGTTGCTACAGAGGAATTTAAACCCAAACACACGGATGAAGCTGTGGGTCACAGAACCAACTGACGTGAGCTACAAGAACAGAACAAAACAAATTTAAATGAAGCAAATGGGGACTATTTAGTATTTCGGGAACGTGACACACTCTTAGACGAAGTAATTTTAATACACATTTTATCGATTTCCACTAAAATTAAGGTTGTTAGTTTCTTATTCACCGGGATGTATTCAGTTGTATTAGCAAATAGTTCTAAAACAAAGCCCCCTTTCAGTTTTCAAATAATACAATTTTATATTTTTCATGCACACTTTAAACGGACATCACAAACAGGAAACCAGTTTGGAAAGAAATGTCTGAAAATTGCTCAACTACGACCCCTTGTGGATTTCGGCTTTAAACAGCAAATAAGAAAAATCCATCTGCCTCAAGAATTGTGAATCATATTAAGATTTTTATACATATAGCTTTTAGTGATATAGTTAAAAATAAAAAAAGGAAAAATTAAAACTTCTTATTTTTGAGCAAATTCACAATTGTTAGTGAACATGTTTGAATGGATGACTTATGCACTGAATAGTGTTTTAAACCAAATACAAATGTACAAAATTAGTACATTTACCACATCAGTAAATACGGTAGACAATATTCACATGACAGAAGAATGAGCAATGAGGACTGATCCAAAATTTTTATCAAACCTTATTTTCTTTCTGGAAAGTAAACTTCTACATGAATCTCAAATTTTTTGCAGTCTGAAATATTTTCTTTTCCAAGGATTGCCCTGCATTTTTCTATCAACCGAGCTTTTCTGTCTCTGCTTGATAAAAGCAAGCCCACAGTATTATGCTGCCAGCACCAGGGAAATGGAATGTTCAGGAAAATGTGCAGTGTTTTAAAATAATAATTCCCGTGTGATTCTCTTACGTGAGCTGTGGATCACAGCAGCTCCACCAAAGTTACCATTGCCATCTTAATTGCTTCTCAGATTGTAATTCTTCTTCTTCAGCATGTCAGTTTTGGAAGAAAGCCATGCCTTTGTAGGTTAGCAGTTGTTTTCTACTACTGCCTATTGTTTTATGACCAATTCCTTCCTTAATCTTCTCCATAACCTTATCCCTGTTTCCTTTGTTCTTTAAACTTTAGTGTTCTTTCAGTAATATTTTCAAACAAACCTCTAATACCTTCACAAAACTGCTATATTTTTACTGAACTTAAATAAAATACAAAAGGAGTATATTAGCAAACAGATGGCAATTGGTTACACTGGATTTCACTTCACAGTAGTCAGTTTAAAAGGGATTGGACAAAACACAAGCCACTCTTTCCAGAATAATGTGTGTTTACAAAAATCTTGAAAAACCAAGTATCCTTTTCCTGTTACTATTATGTGGTACTTTGTGTTTGTCTCTCACACAAGACCCACCCAGAATACATTAAGGTTTGTGGCTTGTTAAATGATGTGCATGATATGTGCTAAAGTTCAAGTGGTATTAATACTTTTACAAATATGTCCCACACAAACAGAAACTTGTTTCCTCCATTTAACAATAAAAATCTTTCTTTTTGTTTGTTTTAACAGAATATGAATGAGTGTGTGCATCTGACCAGATGACCTAACAAGAGTTTAACCCGAGGAATGCCAGTCATGGCAGTGGACAGGAGGGTCAGTTCAGCACATTCCTACAGTTTCTGATAAATCCTGCTTTGTTTACTTTGTAGATTTGACAAAATAGTTTGAACCTTTTCAACGTTTTCTTTCCCTTGCATGCAACAACAATGTATCACTCTGAGAAATGTATTTAGGATTCTGTAATGCTGTCTAGCTTTTGAAGCACAGATAAGCGACAGATCTCCAGATTATGGTTTCTGTTTGACGTTTACATTCCTTCTTATAGGCTTCCATAAATACAAAAACTTCCCAGAACCTTGTAAGCGGGTTGAGGCTTGTTCATGTAGCATTCTTGCAGTTGAAGGGATAAATTAGTCTTCAATTATAGATACAGCTGAATTTCCTTCCTTATTTCTAGTGACGGGTAGTAGCAGGTATCTACATGTAGTGATGTTAAGAGGCGTGGTGAAACAACAGAGGTAGGTCACAGGGAATTTTTTTAACCCTACAACACCGCCTTAGCTGTGCAGATTTCCTCACTGTGAGCCCTGCTCACTTTTCTTTTGCATTCAGCAACGACTTGAGGGACAAAGCTGGAACCTTTTCCGAGATGAATTTATACAGGAGCTTTAGTAACCTTATGGAGGCTTATGTATATGAGGAGAGAACTCGTCCGGAGTCCCAGTGGCGACGGGATAACGCTGATGGGCCTCGTGCACCTGTCTCCAACATCGCAGTAAACCCACGCTCAGAATCTGTGGACTCTGGAGTGGAGTCGGCCAGCTGTGAAACACCAAATCCTGCCACAGCTGGTACTTTGTCAACAGACAACGCTGAAATGGATTTATTCCTCCCACAAAGTGACAATTTCGCTCCTGCTTCAACACCTCAGCCACCTGTTCTCTTGTCTACTTTGTCTTCCTCGTCGCCTTCTTCTCCAAACCTGCGTCTCAGCAGAGCAGAAGAGGCCCCCACAACCTTGAACCTAAAAGGAGAACCAGAACTACAAAGGACTGACTCCAAGAGGTGGAAGCAAGTCTATGAGGTGCTCAGCCAACAGCCTAAAACTTCTTCCCTGCCCAAACAACACACATCTGAGTTAAAAAGGTGTATAAGGTCAGCGAGTTTTAATTTGAGGAGGAGGTTCGACCCACCTGTCCCCAATGGGCAAATGTCAGAAATGGAGAGAAAACCATTTTTAGTAGGCTCTGTCGAGCAGATCTCACAGGTACGATTCTTTCAAACTCATGATTCAAACTGTTGTAATCCCTTAGAGTTTAATTTTAATGCAGGGGAGATTGTGTCACAGTTAAACACAACCTCTTCAATTTTTTTTGTGGTGTAGTTTCGGGATTACATACTCATCAGTGAATCAGCCTCATGTATGGTCTTGTATTGCTCAAGTTTGAGAATGTTACTGGAAAGTCTTCAGTTGAAACGATTGCAACACCTATTCACAAAGTCGCTCCTAAACTTAAGGCAAGCATATTATTACCAATGCAGGACCTCTTTCATGTTCACAACCTGTCATAGTCTGTGACTGTGGAATGGATGCAAAACCAGTCTAACTAGGTGGGAGCAGACGTGCGCGTAATGAAAACAAGGTGAAGGAAGCTGAAGAGTTTGTCGGGCATGTCTGAACCAGCAGTCAGAGAAAATCAACTGTGATTTGGAATTTGATTAAGAGCTGAGTTAAAATCGGTAACATCAGGAAGTTGTGCTGAAACTATGGGATTATGTCTTTTTATTTATATGTTAATATTTGAGTCGTTGGGTGTGTACTTGCAGAGGTTTCTCTTCTATTGTTGCTGCCTGGCTAAAATAATTGCTCAACATAAAAAGCAGGAAGATTGCAAAGAGTGATTTTGTCTTTTATGCTCTTCTGGTGAAGTTATGTCAGCCTATGGCAGTAAACTCGGAAACCTTGTGAATGTTATTTGTGTGTATGACTACATCTCAGTCAGTAAAACAAACATGTTTGAAGTTTTTTGAGGATCGCCATTGGGTAGTGTGAACCGATAACCGACCTAACTGCGAAAACTTGTTGCTGACAGCCTATGAAAAATAGAGTCTGGGAACCAACATGAATGTCTGCATTGGCTTGTTATGTAAAATGCTCCTTTGTACATTATACAAGCAAATAAGACCTGTCCTGACAGTTAAAACAGAAGTAAATACAAACAAAAAAACTACAAACTGGCAAGTTTATTTTGGTTTCTTAGATGTTGTCTAATTAATTTTAATTTCATTTAGGAGAACGTGCCAAGTCACTTTCTAGGCAAACCGGTCCAATTCAAATCCAATTATATAGTCGTCAGCAACAGTGACTTGTTTTGAAGAGTCTTACAGAAGGGAAGTTAAAGACTTTATTCCAGATTCCTCCCTGATATCTGTTGATAGGTTTTTAGTCAAGGCACTTAACTCCATGATGCTTATCTGTCTTTGTATCGTTTTATTAATGTATGGTTATTTGTGTGCATGGTTCTGTGAATGAAACTTGTAACTATAAAAGCAGTATGACTGTTCAGTAAATATGAAGCCACTTGAAATCCTGTAGATTAATTTTGTGTCATTAGATTCAGGCTCCAATTAGATGCTATTCCCTTCAGAATGATTTATATTACAGTACTGTCAGATTCACTTAATCATTTAATGCCATTTGGTAAGAGGTTAGCTATCTAACAAAACCCAGGCATTGCTTAAGTAGTTGATCAACAACTTAGTCCAATCCTTTCTCTTGAATGAGGCTGAATCAATGGGTTGCAAAGACAGTAAGCAAACAAAAACAACAACAATAGCGCCGAACCACTTGGTCAAGGAACCATTATAGAGAAAAAAATCAGAAGAGTTTAAATAGTAAATATTACAATTGTTATCTAAATGGCTAAGTCTGAATAGCACAGTTTAACTCTGAATGTCTAAGCAAGCATTGCTTTCAATTGGAAAGAAAAATGCAGAGCAAAACTTGATCATGTATCCTTGTATAGAAAGACAGAAGCTACAATAGATTTAAATTATGTTCCTCCAAATTCTTGTTCAGTGGTATGTTGTTTTGTCAGTTTTGCTCAGTGCTTGTCCTTTGTCTTTTCTACTGAAAGCTTTCTTTGACTTAAGTATATGAATTAGTGCTAAGTGTAATGGCCAAACAGTTTTAGCATAGATAATAAATCCATCAGATTTTGAATGATTCTCCACAGCACGTTTATCCTATAACTGGTCAGAAAATATAAAAATGATCTACTGCATAAATCATCTTACTACATACCTTTCCTATGAGTATTTTTCACCCATTTTGAAACTGGCATCTACATGTATACTGACTGTATATGTGTACAGTCAGCTTTCACAAGATCTATAGTTATATTTATACTTTTTTTTCCCTGTGGATTTATTTGTGCAGAGCTCTGGTGTTTTTGAGGGAAAGGAACTCAGTCCTGGTCTGTGCTACTTGGAATGGGTCTGTCAAAAGATGGAGCTGTATGCCAAACATCAAATGCAAAACCAAGCAATGCAGGCAGAGACAGACACTCCCCAGAAACATGAAGAGCAAAAGGTGAGGCTTGCAAGGAATTTGTATGACAGTCTTGAATCCATAATATTCATTTATTCAGTTATATACTTAACATAGCAAACTACAACTTTATTTTCTTAACGTCTGTTATTGTTTTTCAGCATGATTCAGCAGATGCTCAGGAGGACCACCCAAGGCTTGAAAATGCACAGGAAATTCCCAGTGAACCTCAGCAGCAAAAACCTCGCCATTTCCGACAGAGATCAGCCTCGGATACAACTTTTTCAAAGATGCATCTAAGTAAGGCATCTTTTGCTTGTTGTAAATGGTTGTTCTTGTCTGGAAATGAACTGCTGGTTGACTAAGGGTTTGTGTTTGGTGCAGAAAAATTTAACTTAAGCTCCAGAGTGAAGCGACAGAGTACGAATGATCTACGAGAGATAGAGAAGGAAGATGTTTTGCCGATGGTGAGATATTTGCATAAGCAGCTACTGAAGACAATGCAGCTAGACTCTGCTTGTTGCAAAGTATTTAATTTTTCTGCTGTGCTGTATCTCAAGCTTTTGGTACCTTTACAGGAATCCGTAAAAGAAGAATCAAGCAAGAAAAATATAATCCAGAGGCTAAAACTTGGGTCTTTGAGAAGAGTGGCGTCTGCTGTATCAGACAGTAGGAGGTGAGACATTAAATCACTGAAACTTTTAAATCGAGATTGTTCATGAAATGATGTGAAGAAATGCATCCACAATGATGCAGATATTAAAACGGAAGTTCTGCTGAGAGAACGGCTTCAGCTTATTCATATTTTCATCTCAAATTTTTTTTTTTCTTTCACTTGGTATTTCCAGTGCACGATGTCAAACTAATGAATGTTTTATCTGTGAAGCACACAGACGCAGTCTTCAGAGAAAATCACAACCCGCCGACGGCTGAGCCAACTGTTCAGGAGGTCAAGAAAAGTGTCGCCTGATTGAATTAACAGTGTCGATTTCTGTTAGCTAATATTTTGGGGTTTTTAGAGAAAACAGCCTCAGCATCGATGCTGCTTTGCAAATGACTTTCTAACCTTTAATTATTCAGCAAAATAACGTGTTTTGTATAAGACATTTTTGTTTACTCATAGATCAAGTTGAATGCATTACCTTTGATAGTTATTTTCAAAATATAAAAAATATCCTGTTGTACAATTATTTTTTTACATTCAAAGCTGTGGGATTTATAGAATAATGGTGTTCAGTAATATTACTGTTTATTCTGTGAAATAAAAATATATTTTCCCACAACATAAAGTGTTAAGATTGCTTAACTGCATGTATGTTAGTATTAAATAGGGTAAAATATAACTTAAATTGTTAAGCAGATTACTTGTTTTTAGCACTGAGCTAAAATATTCCAGAAATCAAGATGGGGTTGTGAGAACGCCACAAAATGGCAGCTAGGAGAAAATGTCAGGATATGTACTTTCATTATTTATTGACAGCCTTTGTACTGAGAAGAAACCAAAGAGAATATGCTTAAAAATGACATTCAGGTCACAGGCCCATTGGGGTCGGAGGGCAAGCGGCTCAGAACCATGTATTATACAGTTTCCTTAACATTTAATATTAGAAACAGGTATTATCTCATGAAACATGAGAAGTTATTAAACATATCAGCGTTACCTTGCTGCAAAAATGTCCTGGGTTCAAATCCGAGTCTGGGGTTTTGCTATATAGAGTTTGCATGTTTTCCCTGTTTGGGCATGGATTCTATCTGGGTACTCTTGCTTCCTCCCAGAGTCCAAAAACAAGTTAGGTTTGTTAGGTTAAAAGGTTCCTTTAATGTGTCATTAGGTATGAGGGTATATGCATGCATTGTTGTTTGTTTCATTTGTCTCTGTGTTGTCCTGTGAATGACTGATGACCTGCCCAGGGTGTGCACAATCTCTCACCCAATAACTGCTGGGTATAGGCAGCCACCTATATTTAGTTGCCTGTAAATATTAGCAGGAATTGACAATTAATGGATGTACAATATAATACCAAAATAATAAAATGCCTTCAGGGTCAGAGAAGGTTAAAGCATTGGCACCAAAACTCCTGTGGGTGACAACTATTTTTTGTGCGCAAAGAAATTAAAACAATGAAAGCAGTGACAGTATCATTGGAGTATTATTCATTGACTTGAATGAGTCAAATTCAGTGCCATAAAATCAACCAAAAACATTTGTTGTCCAAATATGTCATACTTCCCATTTGACTTTGATTAGAAATTATTTAGGAAAATGTAGCTTGAGCATATATAACACCAATCCTGGCATTAAGTGCAATTATTCATACATCTGACAAGGAAGCCTCTAAAGTCCCTTTGTAGATTTTCCAGGTGTCTTTCATTAGAAACAAAACCAGAGGAAAACCCATAACTCACTGGGAGGAAATTGGCCTTTTGTCCTATGAATGGCTAAGTTACCTTTGAAGGAGTTTGAAAATGTTACAGGTGGTGTGGCATGGTAGGGTTTCCATCCTAGAACTCATATCTCACTAAAAGTAACTACAAAAACAAATATCTCAGGATAGACGGACTATAGTAACATATTTCAGTGGCTCTTTATGGATTCACACTTCCTTTAAAAACCCAGAAGAGTGCATTATTAAAAGTATTTTATAGTTTTGTTCTACAGTTTTCTGCAAGAGCACTGAAAAAAAGGCCACTCTGAGATAATTTTTTCATTTATTTAATTTTTATTCTCCTAGGTTGGGGGGACATACCTCCCCTGGCATTCCCATGTAAAGAGATGTCATGACAAACACATCCAACCAAATGAGAGACAGTGAATAGTTTTCCAGTCCATACATAAAATACATTTATTTACTTCGTACTGGATCACCAGCATCCATAAGTCCCACACAGTATCCATCTGTGTTATTAAATATAGAGAGATAACATCTATGAAGGGATTTATTTACTGTACATGTGAGAGAGGGGGGCTTGGCAGAAAGGGTTTAGCTTATAGATGAAAAGAGTGGTGTTGGTGGGGAGCAGCATCAAGTCTTATGTGTCCTCACCTCCTCCCTCTTGTCTACATGATGCCACAGGAGGACAACGGGTTGGCAATCTGGCAGGTGCAGGCTGACTGGCAGTACTGACGCACAGTCTGGTAGCAGCTGCGGTCGGCCTCCCCGCCCCACTGCACAGGCCCATTGGGGTCGGAGGGCAAGCGGCTCAGAATGCTGGTGTTGATGGCCAGAGCAGCGAGGCCATAGTCAGTGAACAGCACCGTTTCGCGCCGACATGTGGGGCAGGAGATGAACTTGTACTTGGGACATGATTCGTAGAGGATTTGCAGGCACTCCTCACACACCGAATGCAGGCAGGAGAGGATCCTTGGACGCTTCCCCGCAAAGTTGTATGTGTGACCACAGGTGGGGCATTCCAGGGGCTCGCATGGCATGACGGGGCCTGAAGATGAGGATGAGGAAGTGGAGGAAGAAGTGGAGGAGGAACGGAGCACATACTGGTTGACTATGACGTCTTCCATCTTGTAGTGGAACTGGTGGTAGCAGATTTCATTGGCACTGGTTTTGCGCTGCGCCAGGAAGCTGTGTTCCCTGCGCATCAGTGGGGCCGGAGGAGACACCATTGGCCTGGGAGATGGTACTATGTCCAGTGTCAGGTCACTGCAGGCCTGGTTGACAATAATTTCACCCTCACCACCACCATCCCACGCCACTCTTGGAGCTGGAGCATAGCGAGGTTGGGTGACTGGAACGGGGCACTCTCTGGGAAACTTCTCCGATTGGATGATCTTGACAGTGTCCATGGGGATGGCCAGCGGCTGACGCCTGAGGCAGGACATTCGCAAGGCTTTGGAGTTCTGAGATAGATGGGCTGTAGCTCTAATCAGCTCTGGACACTTCTTGCTCTTGTTCAAGGGGAAGAAGATTGATATCCTCCTTTGAAGTCAGCCATTAGACGGGACATGGGGACGGATGGATGCCTCCATGTTCCCTTCAAAGATCTCTCCTTCAAGGTGCTTCTGTCAGTCTGAGTGTCAATGAATGAAAGGACTCAGCCAACACTACATGTACCTCAAACTCTGCAACAGCAAACCTATTATAATATAAATAAACCCTTAATTATTGTATATCATTTAACAGTCTAGTTCACAGAACTTGATAAATATTGACTATATGCAGTCAGATTTTTGTGTTTTAACAGTACTTAGGTTGGTGTTCCTGTGCTCTCTCTGATATCTACAAAGTACACAGGAATTGTAAATACTTCAGCACTAAGATATGTTTTCAATCACTGCACCCAGATGGTCAATACACATACATACACAGCACAGGTTAAATTTTTAAATTCACTCAGTATATTGACTATAGGCAGTTCATAAAGGTCCAGAAGTATTTCCTAGCAATTTATCCTGTGACTTGCAAAAGGAAACACATTTTTTCTCACTTAAACAACTATTGAACTTTGAACTTTGTGTTTTTGGCTATGTCAGATGTTGACTTGAGTGTGTAAGAAAGATCGAACAAAAGAAGGAAAGAAGGCCTTTCTGTCTGTCTCTCTTCTGTTGGTCCAGTTTGATCAGAAGAGCTTGTTTTAGTTTCTTGAAAGCAGTAGAGTAGGGTCGTTTTTGAAGGTCTTGTATAATGCTCCAGAAATGTTGGAATGGCTCTTTGAATTTTTCAGAGGTGGGATTGACGAACTTCTTTGTATTTAAACTCTCAGACAGTCCTCATAACTATGCAGAAGGGAAAATAATAGTTTTACAGATGCCTCTATGGTGTGTTGTTTCCTTTTTCAGTGTGACGGATTCTTTTGGTCCATTTACCTGTGAAAAGTGAAAAGTGAAAAAGTGTTAGTTCTAGCTTTAAAAAAAACAACATATTGATAAAGTGCTTTAAACCTTTTTGAAAGATGTTATGTTGCAATAACAAAAATTACTGTATTTTGCATGACCAGTAAATTAGTTCATAATTGTAAAGAGGACAATTGTTCTACTATGAATAAATATAACTTATTTCCTATGATTCCTCTAAATAAAATTTTGTTCAATCAATAACTTTCAGAAACCACAATAAAATGTTCCAAGTTTTAAAACCACAAAGCACAAAAAAATTATAGAAAAGGGTTTGATTTTACAAACTTTTCCTTTTTTTTTTAATTTAAATTTTTGAAGATGAAAGTTCCATAATTATTAAAAATTGTGATGATTTTGAAATGGTTTGTAGTAATTTAATATGGTTTATTTTTTATTTTACAACTCACACCTGCTTTTTGGCGTTGTACCCACATTGTACCCTATTTAGAAATCAAAATAGCGTCAATAGAGTTCCTAAAAAAGACTTAAAATTCAATTTCATCTTCTCCTGTGCAGTCAATAAAGCACACGAGTGCTTTCAATTATTTTTTGCAAAAAGTAAAATAAAATAAAAATAAAAGATCAAGACATTTTATTTTTAATAATCTGTATTAAGCTTGGGATTTTCTATTCTTTACTTGATAACACCAGGATTTATAGATTTTGAAGTATTGTTGGCCTAAGTTATTCCAGAAGCCACAAAGCAACAGTGAGACAACACTATTCCACACTCCACAAAAGATACTCCACACTAATAATAAGACCTGGAAACCTTTCAGGCATATTCAAGAGGAATAATTTGTAATCCAAGACTCAAGTTTAGTTTGAAAAACAGAATCTTTCAATAAGAACTATATCAGACCACTGCCTATGTATGGCAGGGGCAGACATCACTGGACATCATATTTTTTTTATCTTCCTTCTACTTGAAAATTATGGGCTACTTTGTGTTGGTTTAGCTGATGAAATCCACATGAGCTAAACATGACATGTCAAATGTGAATATGGTTTTACGAACAACTGTAGATATATCAAATTTCCTGTTTGACTGAACTTCTTTGTTTTATCGCCTCATACTGTAGGTGTCCAGCACCATTTAATTAATTAGGGGTAAAGCTTTTGTGCCATTTCCTGTTCCATCTTGGCCTCTGCTCAGCTTTGCCTCTTTAAATATGAGAGATAATAACAATGTAGCTACACTCTGGGAGGCACGTCACAGGGAGCATGCCGTTCTATTGACACAGCATGTAACAGTAATTTGCTGCCAAGTCTGAAGATTATAATCACAAACTGCCTAGGGTTGATCTGAAGTAGCTTTAAAGGGTAATTACTTTGTGTATTTCCTTGTTCTGTCAACAAAACGGAAACAAGTAGAGTGAAAACAAAACACATTTTCGTACAATGAAATGTCTAATGACTATCTTAACCCTTTCATGCATAGTGCTCACTACCTATAGCTATGTATATATATAGATATATATCTATAGATATAGATATAGATATATATCTATATCTATAGATCTATCTATATATCTATATCTATAGATCTATCTATATCTATATCTATCTATCTATATCTATATCTATCTATCTATAT